>MQTX01000367.1:0-13153 GCA_009735665.1 Angiostrongylus cantonensis
GGTTGCAACCGTTTATAGCAGTAGTAGCAATACAATATGAACAATTTGGGGACATCTAGAATGATAAAGAATGCTAGTTGAAAGAGGTGAATGAGCGAACTCATGATGATGTTTATTCGTGTTTATGTGATTATATTCCTTTTGCAATGGGAGTGTTTTGACAGAAGGAAAAGAGAAAACGCTCAACAGGGGAATCTAGAAAGTTTCTCAGTTGGTATAATCCGATAGAACTGCTGTACAGAATGTTCGTGAAGGCTATACAATAGGTTATACAGAGAGTTAATTGCAAGACCAGGTGCTGGAAGGTACATACAGTGGCGGCTGCTCATTCAGTACCCGAACTGTGGGAAAATGAAGAACAGTTCTTACAAAGAAGTTACAGATCGCCTTTCCATGCAGCTGCCAAGTAGGTGCTTGATAGATGGCTTTGAAACAATTTACAAAGAATACAAGGATAAACTTCGTTACAAGTGAATATAGTCGATAGTACAGAAAACAGAAGAAGAGTTATTGTACCGACACATCGGAAATTTCTAGTTGAAAAGATGTAGTTTAATATGGTAAGGTTGAATGACAGGGGTTTGAAAAAAATATGGATACATATATAACGAAGTTAGAAACCAAACATATGGTGCTAGGAAATTTAACGGGGATGATTACAGCTCCGAAGCCATAATTGACATTTCAGTGTCTAGGTTGACCACAAGAGAATATACTACAATATCTGAGCAACATCAGACCCAAAAACTGATGTACGTTAAGAAAAACTTTAATATAAAATTTTCAGATGGTCGTCCGCACGAAGAATGCTCTGGCAGTAATTGTCTCTACACACAGTCGCTGCCACGTAGTAATGCGAGAACATTCGCCGTTCTGATGCACGATTTCTACGAAGACTGCGAATTGTGGCATGACCTACTTTTCAACAGAGCTTTCAAGCACAATTCTCCTTGAATGTGCACTGTTTACTCAAAAATACTCGCTGAGATATGAACAATGACGAATGTTCGATGCAGAAGCAAAGCGATCGGCAGTCTGAAGGTGTCGGAGAGGCCACGACAGTGCAGGTGCTCACGGGCGCGGGGGTTTTTGCCTGCTCCCTTTCGGACCTGTGCCGTGTTACCCCTCCTTGACCGCCCGGGACACGCAGCCCTCCGACGGCGCATCCTTGGCGACGCAGAGTTGAAATCAGTTTAGCACTGCAAGAGTTCTACATAAAAGGGTTTTGCTGGATGACGTTACTTCATTCGTGCGGTGCATCACTGTCACCGACTCATCTCGGTGTGGCAGCTTCCAAGACTAACATCTCAAGATCGACTTTTTATTAGCCTCGGTATTGGATTATAAATGTTTCCTTTTCTTCTGCAACAATCACGAAGTTTTTATTCAACACGCGCTTACTTTCATACGAATAGAACACATACAACACAACGGTAGCTCACGTTTCAGCAAAATCGCCTTATTCAGAGCACTAATACACTAAAGAGTACACTAATACGCAACTTACTAGGACAAACGCTTGAACAGCACAAACAGAAAGATGGAAATCTGAACGATAATTACAAGATCAACGGCTTTTCAAAAAACCAACTGCTTTTTTCACCTGTCTTCTACCGAGGAAGAACAGCCGCTCGGAGTCGCATATGGTTGACAACTACACCACCCCACATTAACGATCGAAACGAAGGTACGGGCGAGATCACGTCTGATTTTGGGGCATTCTTCCCTGCTGATGTTTATTGTAGGGTTTTTGGTATTCATCCAAAAGCCGCAAGCAGTTGCGGGTTGGTGTTTTAGTGCATCCTGGGCGAGGATATTGACTTTTACATCAAAATCGTATCTGCTATGCTTTTGCATCTTACACGTGCTCAGTGCGATACTTCGTCTTGCTTCTCGCTTACCATCTAGTTGCTCTTTTATGCAGATACACAAAGGTCTACCCGTTTTGACAGTATATATCAGGTATATCACACTTGGACTCACACAATCACCATCCCTGCCGTAAGGGTAAATTGCGCAATTCCGTGTTTCACATAGACGGTCGTCTAGGTGGTTACGAACTAACTGGCGACGAAGAATATTCGGTGGCGTTGCAATTATCGCTACTGTTTTCGCTAGATCTGTTCTTAGTGATCGTTGCTCAAATGTTAATGTAACCGCTAAAACGCTAGCCGTATTAAAGTTTTACAACAACTTCGTATAAGCTTGTCACAAAAAACAAAACATTGATCATCATTCATGCCGTTGTTCAGTGAAAGTCGATATTTTGACAAGAGTTGTTTCACCTAGTGTGCAGGTACGAAAGACACCAAAAGTTTCGGTTCGTTATAAGCTACAGAACACTTCCATCAATGGTTTTGTGAACCACATGTTGTCAATAATTGTCTACGTATGTAACTAGAGAGCAAACTCTCCTCTACGATTCCTTCATGTTCACAAACCATAAAAACTTCTAGTTATCGAAAAACCACCATGCCCGCAGTGACAGAGAGCTGAGCATCGTTCCATATGGCAGGATTCCAAAAATAGTGCAGGCATAATATACGACTCCACCACGGTGAAAATTGTGTACTCTAGGGCTCAAAATGATATTTCAAACTTGATTTGTATCGTTAGGGGAAAACAAGTGGAATTTCCTTCAATAGAACACAACGTTTTTTACAGCAGACTGTGCTATTTCCCGAATTTACGCAAAAAAATAGTGTGGTCCGTTCTACGTACAGGCTGTAAATAAAGTCCAAAGATTTCCAAGCATACGAGCTAGTGAATGTTTGCAGAAATTATCGAGAACCTCACAGATGCGACGCATCTGAGACGACTGGCAAAAATTGCGGTCTGTAGAAATTTTTTCATAAGACTCACATCATAAAATGAAACGCTCGAACTCAAACCATTGTGGATAAATTCCAGTACTGCGAAAATGAACCGCAAGAAATTTCTCATTTTTTGATTTCTGGAATTTGGCCAAAATACGTAAAGTGTCTCGCGCGCTGTTTTTCCGGCTCCTGTGCGAAGGTGGCGACATTTCGTTCAAAATCTTCCCAGTTATATCTCCGTGTTCTATGCGTGCCCGGTATTGCGGTCTGTAGAAATTTTTTCATAAGACTCACATCATAAAATGAAACGCTCGAACTCAAACCATTGTGGATAAATTCCAGTACTGCGAAAATGAACCGCAAGAAATTTCTCATTTTTTGATTTCTGGAATTTGGCCAAAATACGTAAAGTGTCTCGCGCGCTGTTTTTCCGGCTCCTGTGCGAAGGTGGCGACATTTCGTTCAAAATCTTCCCAGTTATATCTCCGTGTTCTATGCTTGCCCGGGAGCGTTTGGTCTAATTTTAAGTTTACCTACTAGTTATTCTTTTATACGGAAACAGACTGGTCTACCTATTTAGGCAGTGTATTCGGGTCCACACGCTTTACAAGAGATAAGGTTCACCGTACTCGAACTTATCTAATCACCCTCTCTAGCGTTAAGGCATTTTGTGCAATTTTGCATCGTGAATAGACGTTCACACAAGCGGTTACCAACTAATTGGCGCTTAAAGTGTTCGGTGGTATTTCAATCACTGTTGCCTAATTCTCTACTCCGGGTCTTCTCTAGCAATGTTTTATTGTTGCACTCTTTCTGTTGGAAATGAAGGGCATGATAAACGGAACCTTACTATCACTAAAAGTATCATTTAGGGTCCTCCGTTTTCTCTACACAATTCCCGAGGAGTTATAGCTTCGTAGCCACTGGAAATGGCTATTTACTGCGCGAATTTCCGAGATTTTTTCTTCTGATCTCTCACTCTGTATACACTCGTGACCATTCCAAATATGTCTCTCACAAGCTCCCTTTTTGTGTACGAGGAGTTAGAGAAAAGGTAGTGAACCAGTAGGTTTTACTACTTGGCTTTCCAAACCACTTCATGATGTAGACGTTTTGTTTTCGAACTGATTTTTTCAACAAGGTGTTAATAATGTGGTTTCTAAACCAGCAATCGATGATTATCGACACCATAACTAGAGACATGAAGTCGATCAAGTACTATCGTGCCGCTGAAGATGTCTAGCACATGGATTCAAATTTGAGAAACGTCCAAAATTTTCGGTGACCTTATCGGTATAAATTTGACTTTTGTGTCTAGAGAAGGTTTCATACCTATGCACCGAACCAATGCTGCTATCCTCTCAGACAAGGAGGGATGGAAGGTTTTGTGAGCTTTGAGCGCGGAGATCGATCCTATATTTATTACAGGGTGCTTTCGATAACTGCGCTTTACGCGTCTTCCTTGTTATGTGGATAAAGTTACAAAAGTATGTGCAGATTCTAAAGAAGACAAAATTACTAGCAAAAAAAGTCAAATCACCAAGCACTTCACTATACGCGCATAGGATGCAGGAACATAACGGAGAAGGTTTTGAAGTAGGAGTCACTATCCTCACGAATCGAAAACAACAGCGCGTAAAACTCTTGAGGCATTTCGGACCAATTCCAAAAAATTCAGAAACGAACCGCACGGAGGAGTGTCTTGTCATCACTCGTTACCTGGCGCTATACCACAGGCCAGTCCAATGACCTGACACAGGCAGTCTTCGCACATGTAGTACTCTGTGCGGCTGCTATCCACCAACTAGCTTAGATACTTACAAGAAATAAACGATAGGTGTTCAAATGAAGCTGTTTCTCAAGCGAATACGAATTTTTTTGTTAAATTTTTTCTGCTAGGGTTATGAAAGTGTTTTGCCGAGTAGATCGCATCTGAATTTGACCTTTCCAGTCTCTTAAGAAGGCGAAACCGCCGAGACGTCAGCTATTGTATCTCAATAAATTCTGTAATAACAACCTCGTGTCTGCTTATTGAAGAAAAACATCGAATTAGCGTTTTCATTATGAAAGTTGCTGAATACTGCTTTCGTTTATACCATCAGCAGCGCTAGCATAGTCATACGGGAGCTTACACACGTGGATTTGAGGAATTTAACCCATCTCATAAGAATCTGATATTGCTTTCCCGACCTCGTAAATATGGGAAGCTTGGTGAGCCCGGGTGGACGGGCGTCCGACCAAAACTGCATTCGTGACAAACGGCATCACTGCTGCCTCACCATTCCTCGACCTCATCTAGAAAACACGGGAGAAAAAGTGCTTCAGAGCAAAGATCGCGCTAGTCCAATATGGGCAAGCCGAAGCGCTGCGCTGTAGGTTGACGTCTGCCAACCGCGTTGAGGAATGAGTGCACTGGAAGTTGATTTTTTCTTAATTCAAATATTTAGAAATCATGCCGCTCGTGATTTTTAGCCAGTTAGTCCAATTTCGAAGTGTAAAAATTGCCACAATATCACTGTTGCCTGAAAAAGCATTGGCTTGCAGGAACGGAAGAACTCTCCAGTTTCCATCAGTAGAAAGCCAAATTGGGTAGTCTGCCGTTATTTTTTTCGTTTTTTTTTTCTGGTTTTTCGTTCTCTTAACATCTAACTGATGACGGTTCGCTACGATATGTCCACACTTATCACTAAGAGATCTCTAAATTGTGTTGAGAATAGGAAACACCTGTTGTAGTAGAATGCGGCTGCTATCCACCAACTAGCTTAGATACTTACAAGAAATAAACGATAGGTGTTCAAATGAAGCTGTTTCTCAAGCGAATACGAATTTTTTTGTTAAATTTTTTCTGCTAGGGTTATGAAAGTGTTTTGCCGAGTAGATCGCATCTGAATTTGACCTTTCCAGTCTCTTAAGAAGGCGAAACCGCCGAGACGTCAGCTATTGTATCTCAATAAATTCTGTAATAACAACCTCGTGTCTGCTTATTGAAGAAAAACATCGAATTAGCGTTTTCATTATGAAAGTTGCTGAATACTGCTTTCGTTTATACCATCAGCAGCGCTAGCATAGTCATACGGGAGCGTACACACGTGGATTTGAGGAATTTAACCCATCTCATAAGAATCTGATATTGCTTTCCCGACCTCGTAAATATGGGAAGCTTGGTGAGCCCGGGTGGACGGGCGTCGGACCAAAACTGCATTCGTGACAAACGGCATCACTGCTGCCTCAACATTCCTCGACCTCATCTAGAAAACACGGGGGAAAAAGTGCTTCAGAGCAAAGATCGCGCTAGTCCAATATGGGTAAGCCGAAGCGCTGCGCTGTAGGTTGACGTCTGCCAACCGCGTTGAGGAATGAGTGCACTGGAAGTTGATTTTTTCTTAATTCAAATATTTAGAAATCATGCCGCTCGTGATTTTTAGCCAGTTAGTCCAATTTCGAAGTGTAAAAATTGCCACAATATCACTGTTGCCTGAAAAAGCATTGGCTTGCAGGAACGGAAGAACTCTCCAGTTTCCATCAGTAGAAAGCCAAATTGGGTAGTCTGCCGTTATTTTTTTCGTTTTTTTTTTCTGGTTTTTCGTTCTCTTAACATCTAACTGATGACGGTTCGCTACGATATGTCCACACTTATCACTAAGAGATCTCTAAATTGTGTTGAGAATAGGAAACACCTGTTGTAGTAGAAATCGAAGTCCCATTCCTTCAGTCCACCCATCTCTAAAAGGAAGCGATTTTTTTTTGAAACACGTTTACTCGTTTCCGTAACCCAGATTGTGGCGTGTAACTTAGTTTGACGTAATCGAGATCACTGCAAGGAAGATGCTTGGTAAAGCTTCATTTTTCTTACAATAACTATTACTAAACAGTGTATTTCACAGCATACTATATGATTCTTTTATGGTCATCATCAACACAAATGACAAAATGTGCTTTCATCAGACAAAAATGAAAAAGTGCTTGTCAGTTTGCAATGATAAGACAATTCCCACTCGTAGCAGCACGGCTCTGAGGAAGATGAAATTACCGAAACGTCAGCCGTCGACCAACTACACTAACAACTACTACAACGAAAACTTATGCCAACCTCGCATCAGCTTAACCAGTTTATAAGATCATACAATCAGACAAAATCATTTATATGGGTTTAATGCGTAGGTATAAGCAAAGATACTGGTCCAAATAGGTTCTACGTGTCCGTATTCTTCAGTGATTCACCTGCGGATAACATAGGTCAACCTTTCACGAACTGACTAAAACTGCGTTCGTACAAAGCGAAGATGGAATAAAAGCGCAGGTCGAAGATAATAAGAGCTCATAACGCATTCTGATCTTGGGCGTCCCACTGTGACTGACTGCATTTGATTAATCAAGCCTTAGTAGAGTAGTAGTAAACGCGTGAAGTTCTTGTTCCGTTGCTCTAGCAGAGGACTCTATATAGCTTCAATGTTAGATAGACCAAGTGTTGATTGCCCTAGTACCCTCCCAAGTTGATCGAGAGTTAACATGATTACATGTCAAAAAAGTGAATGTCACAAGTGTGAAGGACAAGAATATTTGTCTAAAATCTAAGATACCTTGCTGATTATTTGTGTTTCGGTAGACTGTCATTATTAAATTATTTTAATTACTTTGTTTTTTTACAGTGATAGGCTTAAAAATGTGCACGGGTTCCGTTTATCGTCGAGGATTATTGTCCGATTCTATAAATGTCGACGAAGCGTGTGGAGGTTTGACTAGGGGTCCCTGGAATGAGTACGCGGTCTTGCTTCGATCCCACTCCTAAGACTCATCAAGCCTTTTCCATCCCTCCTGCGCTGGAAACTTTGTGTCAGACTTGCCCTTGAGTATAGTTCCACTGAATTAACACATCGGCAAACCACTACATATCATCGTCTAGGCCAGATAAACATTAAATAACCTTTGACGATATTTAATGAAGTTGAATGCATGGCGGGTCTTTTAGGAACTGATCAATACTGAACACCAATGGATTTATTTTCTCATGAATATTTGCTAAGGATTAAATCTATTTTTCCCGAAACTTTAGAATATTCCAGTGATAACACCACTTTTAGGCTTTATGGATCAACTAAGGAGGTTTCCAGATAATATATTGACTTTTACTTGCTGCCCATTTCTTTTTCTCGGCATGGTACAGATTGAAGCACAGCCTTAAGGATGCATAAATATGAGCAAAACGAGAAACTCCACGTGAACCTCGAACCTGCAATTATTTTTTTCGGAGGCTCACGTGTTATCCACTGCACTTTTAATACCCTTGCTCTACCTTTTTCTCAGCCATTTTAGCACCTTAATGCTACTTTGTGGGTGGCTGAGAGAGAGACAAAATAAGGGCCTCGATGGTGCAGTGTGTAACGGTGAACCCCGGAAAGGATGATCACGAGTTCTAAGGTCTCCTGAAATCTAGAGTTTTGGTAATGTCTCAGCACCATTGCGGTTATAAAAAGAATAAAGCTCTCCGCGTTAATCAATCCCTGAGGGATGCGCTAATCATCCGCCTTCATTAAGCATCGTTTGGAGGTGATTGAATGCGTATCTGGCCTATACAATGACTCGCGGTGGCTTGTCGATGTATCGAACCAGTGCTACTATCCACCCAGACAACTCTCGCATCAATTTGCCGACCTCGGTGGGATGGAATGCTTAGTGGGCCATGGGTGCGGGGAAAGATTCCATGTATATGTTGCAAGGCGCCTCTGAACGCTGCGCCACACGCGCCCTATTGTGGTTATATTCTTCGTAATATCCTACCATGAAGAAAAAATTAGCCAGTAAATAGCGTTAAGCTTTAAAAATAAAGCTACTTATTGAAATCACCGTGATGAAAAAGAATAACAGCAAAATTTATGGAAATATTCATACTGTCACACTCGGTTATACCGCGATTAGCCTGCCTGTAATAACGTGACCGAGGAAGGATGCTGAAATAGAAAAAGGCTGTTTAATCAAGAGGAATTGGATTGTGAAGTGCCATATAAAATACTAGTATAAAATAACATTTAAAAAATGTGGTATGTTACTAGGTACAGCTTGAGAAAAAAAAGAAAGAAATGAAGAACAATGAATGGATTTCCATAGTCACCAAATATGTCAGGTTTTTCTATCAGAAAAGCTGATGAAAGGTACTTCATCATTCCAAACGCAGTAACGCTCTAAGTCTTCTCAGATGTGCAATTCGTTAAACAAGGGTCTAAGAAGAGAGGAAACGAAACGAATCTAGCGCCTTGGTACTCATGGCATGCATCGGAAGAACAGCGATACTTGCTCGATTTCAAAAACAGTTACGTAGTAAGTCTTTCCAATCAGTGAGACTGAAAGAATAGCTCTGAAAACTATGAGAAAATGGTGAACGACGATAAACAACAGTGAAGAAGGACATGCACTTCAAGAATGTGAATTTATGACCTCACTGAAAGTCTTTTGGTTGAGTACCAATTAGTGCTGGCAATCATTTGAAGATTTTTCATTTACGTTTAATTAGAATAATAGTAAAGTAGTGAATTTGGTGCGTATCGATCAAATTTTTCAAGTAGGTTTGCTTGATTTTCATCAAGTTAGCTGGGCAAACTCGGTATGTCAACTCGTCCCTCCAACCATCGGTTGTATATATCCTGATAATGTTCGGAATGATGTCGATTCAGATGACCCATGAAGTTACTTGAACACGGTGATCGTACCACCACATTACACAGGATGCAATGCGCGTTGCCATCGTTGATTCGTCGGAACAACTCCCAGACCTAAGAGATTTTTTTTTGCATGACTTTTACAGAGAATATTATTTAGAAGTGGCCGAAAGGAGGTGAATCGCACACTAAAAGCAACCTTAACTTTCTTGAGACGCAAATGAACCAAACGGCTATACTCCCTGTTTTCCTAGCGCTTATATGGCACATACTTTCTGTATTTACGAAGGCGTATTCATGCAAGAGTACGCGTGTAGCGCCATTGACGAAGGCAACCTCCAATAAAAAATTAGGATTAACCCCCGCGCCCACGGCCCACCAAGCCTTCCATCTCTCCGGGGTTGGAAAATTGGTGCCGTAGTTGCTTGGGAGGATACCAGCACTAGCTCGATACATCGTAGTTTACAGCTAATCATTGTAAAACCCAGATATGCATTCAATCACCTCAAACGATGCTTATCGTAGCCGAATGTATGGCGCTTCCCTCAGGGATTGATCAAAGCCGAGAGCTTTATCCTTTTTTATTCATGTACGCGGTCGTGGATGTGTTTTCTTTAACGCGGATTGTATTCTGCATTCGAATTTATTAGCACAAAATTTTGCATTCAAGTAGCAAAGAACTAAATGGGGATGGCTAGCAGTCGCTTCCAACAAATAAGCTCCGTGTCCACTCTGGGAAAACCGTCAAACTACCCATGAGTATACCCACCTCTCACGTTTAGAGTTGAGCAAGCTGCGACATGGATATCGAAAAGCTAAATACTTGAAAATGAACGAGGCTCGTTCCCCGAATCTAAAAGATCCCCGATTCGACGACGTTGGGAAGGGCGAGCACGGAAAGGCTGCTAAAATCTCAAGGCCATTCCATGCTGCCTAAATCGCAAAGGACTAAGGTACAATCTGCACCTAGAATGCACGCACACTTGCATTTAATGCCCTCGACAGAAGACTCGATCATGCAAGCAAGAAGAATAAGGTGCGACGTCATTGGGCTAGCCGAGATCAGAAAATTCCACTCACTCAACGCCATCTATGACATTAGGCAAGAACTGTTCCTCATAAAATGTTTCAACAGGGGAGTTGGCAGGGTTTGGCCAGAAAGATTTATTCGTTCGAAGCGAACTAACAACGCAAATCTTACGCAGCGTTGTGAATCTATATCCACTTTGCCAATATACATCATTAAGCGCCGACATCAAACCATGACGAAGGCGAAGTCGAAGCATTCTATGTAGACTCGGAAAGCCCTACAGAAAACACCGTACATCCTTCATCAGTTCATCGGAGGCTATAACAAGGTTGCTCTCGTTAAAACTCTTCTAATGAGTAGACTGTGCCCAGAAAAATAAAATGGAACAAGCAGGGTAAGCGGCTATGTGGTTTCTCATGACGACCAAGATCCATGGTAGCCCGCAATTCCAAAATCTCCACTCTCAACGCTGGACGTAGGAGTTTCATAATGGAGAGTACCATAACGAAATAGACCATATCATAGTAAATAGGTTTTGCCTAACCGATGTCGATGTTGCTCAAAATTCTACACGAGATCAGACCATCGCCTCCTTCGTGCAGGATTCCACTTCTCGCGGGAAGGAGAGAAAGCAGCTAAAGTCAAAAACCGAATTCCCAGAACGAACACAAACTGGAACTTATTCAACTCATTAGTCGGCTGTTGGAAAGATGCCGTTGTCGACAACATCGACGAGGAATATGATCGGCTCATTGAACATCTTCACGTTAGCGCCATGAAAGCTGAGAGCTCGAAAATCACCAAGAGACGTCTGTCTGCAGAAACACTCAAGCTGATACGCCACCGTGGAATCGCACGAGCTGCAGGTGCAGACAGGCGATAAAAGAGGATCTTATAGAGAGAAGAGCAGCAGTAACTGTCGGAGCTGCAAAAGCTGGGAAAAGCATTCGCAAAGCCCACCGAAGCTTCGCCAATTACAGAACCAAGATGACTTTACTTCGATGCCTAAACGGAACAGTTATATCATCCAGAAAGGCAATGGAGAAAATTATTCACGAACACTACTCAGATCTTTTTACTTCTGTTTAGCAAACACGAGGTGTTATTTTATTTCTTTATTTACGTACCCGAAAGTCCGCGCTCATCTCTTCGATTCTACGGTGCTCCCAGCGCTCTGTTATGGTGCAAAGACGTGGGTTGATACTTCAACAACGTCAAGAATTCTTCGCACTACTCACAGAGCGCTTGAGCGGTGTCTTCTAAGACATAACCGGCACTCTCCATATCTAGCCGGAATGCGATGCTCTGACCTTCGAAATCTGTCACATCTTCGAGATCCAGGAGAATATACATCGAGAGCGAAACATAGATGGGCCGGTCACATAATGAGAAGAACAGACGACGGGCAAAAAAAAAACAGTAGAGTGGACTCCAAGAGAATGCAATCGTCCCCTTGGGCGACCACCTACACGTTGGGTGGACGTGTTCGTAAACAATGTTAATCACCTATACCCACAGCTGCAGTTGTTTCACAGATCACGGTATGAGACTCGCAAGCGATACCATGCTCGAACAAGACCACCACTATGGACTACGATTGCGAGAAAAAGAAACGAATGGCATATGTGCTGGGTTCCGCACAACTCGTGAACACGGACCGTCCAAGTATCCAAGTATTTACGTACAAGCTGACGTTTGTAAAGTGTGCGAAGACGAATACGTTGGCGAAACGGGTAGACCACTCTGCATCCGTATAAATGAACACCTAGTCGGCAAACGTAAACCAAATACTCCACTAGGCACGCATAGGACACAGAGACATAACGGAGAAGATATTGAAGTAGAGGTTACGATCAAGAATCATTCAATAATTCATCGATCAAGAAAGCGTAAGAATCGAGAACAGAAGCGCGTAAAATTCTCGAGACGTTCTGGATTAGTTCCAAGAATCCGAAAATGAACCACAGGGAGGAATGCCTCATTATCACCCGTGATATTTGGCAGTATATAAGACTGCTAATTTGATGGAGCGGGCATATTACGTTCCCGTGTGAACACTGCGCGGTTGGTCTCGGCATAATACATTAAGTGGAAAGCTCATAGAAAGCGGTGAGTGTGCAAAGACATTGTGTTCAATGTGGTCGAAATTTTGGTTTAGCATTTTCTCTGTTTGGTTATGGAGGTGTTTGGCCATGTAGATTGCAGTCAACTTAACCATTCCAGGCTCTGAGGAAGGTGAAATCCGCCGAAACGTCAGCTTGTGCGTAAATAAATAAAATAACACCTCGTGTTTGCTAAACAGAAGTAAAAAATTTTATTCCACCAATGCCGAGGTTAATAGAAATTCGGTCGTGAGAACTACTCAGATCTCTTCAATAGCCACATCTACGTTCCCTCATATGAATTAAATGAGGACGGATATGTTGTACTATCAGCTCTCCTTTTCGAAATCCAACATGCCATTTCGTCGGTGAAGAATCGAACAGCACCAGGTCCGGGCAGGATGTGATTAGAATATCTGAAAAACCTTCGGCCATTCCACGTAAACACACTGGCTCGGCTCTTCAAACGCTACCTGTCTGAATGTAAGGTCCCTCAGTGTACTCAGTGAATGGCAAGCATGGCCGCGCCTTTGTTTAAAAAGGGGAACCTCC
>MQTX01000367.1:14040-28636 GCA_009735665.1 Angiostrongylus cantonensis
ACGATATCAACAAATATCTCACAATCTGCTTGCTCTTTGTCGCCTTTAAGCTTTTCACTCGAGTCATCCTAAACAGTACTGGCGAACGCTGGATGAAGGATAGACAAGCGAGCAATAGGGTTCCGAAAAAGAATTAGTACGTTGGACCAGGAAAGCCCTTGACTCTAGTGAGATAGAAGCAGTCGTGAAAGCTCTGGATAGTCACGAAGTCGCTACCCAGTATATCAAAAACCTTCATAAACTATATAAAAAATTCCCAACCAAGATATTACCAACGACATTAACACCGACGCCAAAAGAGGTAGACGAGGCGACATCGTCTACCTCTCTTAAAATTATTTAGTGCCGCCCTCAAGAACGTCATACGAGCATTGGAATGGGATAACGAGAAAGTGAAAATCGATGGACGGTATTACACTGACTCCACTTTGCTGATGATGTCATTCCTATAAAATCCAACATTAGCCAAGCGAAACAAATTAATGCTTGCCGATTTTGTCAAAGCCTGTGGAAGAACTGGTGTTCGACTAAATCTTACAAAAACGATGTCGATGATTCACGGATTGGCTATGTAAGCGACATTCACGCTTAACGGAATGAATACCTCAGAATGCTCCTGTCATGTCTATCTAGGTCGCGATGTCAGCATGATGAAAGACCAAACTCTAGGGTTGAGCAGAAAGAAGCGAGCGGCCTCGATAGTCTATAAGAACACCGGTGATCTACTGAACAGAGTAACGATTAATCAACTCCATACCTACCTATTCGACTCCACGATTCCTCCTGCCTTAACGTATGAGCAAGAAACCTGGTCGTTGAGTAAGCAGGATGGAAGATCATTCAGCGTTATTGAAAGCCCAGTTGAAAGGACGGTACTATTAGTATCCCATGGCAGATAAGAGAGGGAAGGGATCCGAAGTTCCGACTCACTCAAGCGATCAAAAATCAAAGATGCCGTTCTGAACGCCAAGCAGTCGAAGATAAGGTGGGCCAGACAGGTAATGCGTATGAACGACCACCGATAGCTAAGAGCCGTTAGTGACTGGGTTAATAGTGTTCTCAAAGGGATCGTGGGAACACCACCGACCCGATGGTTAGAGTTCTTCACCAAAGTTCAAGAAAAAATCTATGATTCTCAACAAATTTCTAGAATAAGCAGAACCTATTGGGCTAGCTTTGCACACGACAGGGACATGGTAGATTAACTGGCGCCTGCTGGAGTCACTCGGGACTCAACGGGACCGTAGGAGATGCAGGTGGATGTTCAGAGAAAAAATATGCAATAAAAGTCACATTAAATAATGCTTTTATTTAATATTGTAGGTTGCATTCAGAAAAGGATTATCTATCGACGTTGGTGAACTATACAACCACGATCAAGGTGAAACTGCATCACTGTTACGTTGTTCACATGGCGTTGCAAATTTTGAATTGTGTGAAAACGCATGAATGAGTTAATCGATGCATGAATGAATTAATGACAGAGTTAGTGCAGTGAATTTTAAGAGCTCACCGGATGTTTCGTGCGTCTGTTTCTTTTCGTACCACGTCTGTCTGAATTCCATGGAACACCGGGTGCGATGTGCTGCGACGGTTGTGTTGCATGATAATGACCAGAGAAAGTTTCCACTTTAGAACATCGACTGCTATAATAAAGTCAATGATGACCATCGGACCAGAGATTAGATTAACAGCTCACAGTATGAAAAAAGTTATCTACTAACCGTACAAATATTTTCGCAAAGGTCGAAAAGAAATGACATTTCGACTAATCAATTCTCACTCTGAGATTCAAGAAGAATATCCAACATTACTAACAAGCAGACTTTATAATCGAAGACCTTATATCTTTCTTAGAATTTTTGTTTCTTTCACAGCCCATAGTTCATGAAGACAGAGAAATCATTTTGTTTCGAAGAGCTATTTTAAAAGTTCGATAAACAGGCCAAATCAGGCCAAACAGTTTCATAGGGGCGCATCATTTCATTGCCTTAAAGTCGTGTTTCTAGTTTCCCACGATGATTCAGAAGAGGTCTGACCACCTCGAACAGTAGTCTAATCAAAGACGAACTTGCGTTCACGACTGCTACTATGCCGGAAAAAGAGCTTCGCTCTGACATTTCGATAGTGTGATTTTCAGAAAGGAAAAAGTGAATTCAGGAGAGAAATATGGAATAGTCGAATGGAAACTGTCCTTTGCTTTGAGCAATTCGCGGAAAGTTTCAAATGTGTTTACATACAATTATTTCCACATCTTCTCGAAGGAGTGCTGAATTGAAGTTGTCTTATAGCTCTCTGACTAATGTGTGAGAGTAGCTGAGATATCACCGAAATGAATCCGCAACCTTTTATGCTTGATTTACTTTTTATTCTTTTTTTTTGTAGACACTGTAGACGTTGGAGGGCGCATGCGACGCAGTGGTTGGAGGCGCCACTGTGACACACACGTGGAATCGATTCCTGTGCCCGTGGCCCACCAAGCCTTCTTTCTCTCTAGGGTTAGCAAGTTGGTACCAGACTTGTCTGGGAGGGCAGTGGCACTGGCTCGATACATCGTCAGGCCACAGCGAGTCATTGTAAAAGCCAGATATGCATTCAATCACCTCCAACGATACTTAATGAAGTCGAATACATGGCGCATCGCTCAGAGAATATTCAACGCCGAGAGCTTTATCCTTTCATCCCTTTATACGTGCTCAAAAATTCCAAAAACCTCGTTAAGCGTTTTGCAAGAAATAAAATGCGAGTAGCAGTATTTACAAGCAAGAGGAGTTGGCTCTTATTTCTGCCCACTATTTCAAAAAATTTTAAAACAAATTTTATCGAAAAAGTGAACCACTACGTGCTTCATTGGTTGCATGTGCTGTTGAACGTATGGATTCCAAGGAGATGGTAGTGATGGTGTGTAGTTGTTGTCGACGACGGTCATATGGTTCACTTCGAACTCGACGTCGATCGAATCCGGCATCAACTTTGCCGCGGATGCCTGGTGATGTCGTTCCAAATGTTTGCTCATGTTCGTAGCACATGCTGATTTCACAAGCTGAACAGCGCCCCTTTAACTATTTCAAAGAAACAGACAATTTATGAAAATATTCTATCGCTACTCTTTCGATAGACCATAAATGAATGAACGCAACAGGAAGGATTGCAAGAACAAAAACCATATGACATTCTTCCAAATCCTATAAGTATTGTTTTTCTGCACATAATTTTTTTTGTCATTCGTGCTATACCTCTATCACTGCCTCCCTCTTGTGTGTTCTTTTCTATTGTTCTACCTTTTTCTCTCTTTCTTGTGATACCCAGAAGTATTTCATTGAAGCTTCGGAAACCAATGTTTAGCGCTACTTACCCGAGCACACATATTGCATTGCACACTTCTATCGTCGATTCGACGAAAAAACGTCCATACAGGATTTTTCGTCGGTCGTCCACGTTTCGTACTACACTTACGGATTTTTTGTGAAGTGAGTCCATCTTTCTCGTGAACCTGGATATTTTGCAAGAAGTCATCTTAGATCTAACAATGTTGTAAAGTTTTTACGTGGAATATGATCACTCGAAAAACAGAGAAGAAAACCGCTTCTGTGGCTTCGCTATTATCAGTATTCAGCATGTCGATGAGGAGGTAAGGCAACTGATCCCAGACCTTCAATTGAGCAGGTAAGGCGACCTGAGTAATTCTATAAATTACAGTTACGGTATCTAAGTGCCACGAGAGTACAAAGGATAGCTCTGTCTCATCCCCATCGTTTTAAAAAAGACTGTCTCAGTTGACACAGAAGTAATCACGGGAGCTCTGGAAATTCAAGGTGTCGTATACAAAGATTCTTCTTCAGTTAAATGCCAATTTTACAACCAAGACATCAACTTTGTTTAATCATATCGACATCGACCTAAAGAAAGGGTTTCGTTTAGCCAGAATTATAAACAGCTACTCGTAAGAACTTTCTGCCAAAATTGATATGGGACAGCATAGAAGTGAAAGTAAATGGTAGGCTATTGCAGCATTTACCCATCTTTGTCATCGTTTTCTTGAACGATTTATTCTGTAGTATGGAGCACACAATACTCAGTCGCAACGCGAAGCATAGATGTTCGAAATCTATCCAGTCTTCGACAGCTAGGGAACCACACATCGATTGATAAGCATGTAGGGTGGGTCATATGTAACAAGGAGAACAGAGGGCAGGTGGACAGAAAAAAATTTGGAGTGGAGTCCACAAAGCTGCAATCGTTTTCTAAGATGACCACCCACATATTAGGCAGACGTGTTCATAACTAAGGCCAACCTAGCCGTACTCGCAGCTGCAATTGGTCAAAGAAAACCACTACCATGAATGACGACTGCGAGGCAAAGAAACAAATAGAAAATGGGTTGGGGTCAGCAAAACTCGTGTAGACGGGCCGTCCAGGTACCCAGGTAGGTAACTATCATCCTCATCTCGTTAAACATCAGTAGCAGAAGGAATGATGGCTTAGTTCGACAACGCTTCTAGAAAGATTGATCGCTGAGTAACTTCTGCCAAAAGAATTTCAAAGAATAGCAGATCTATTTTCGATGTCTCATTCACGTTCGATCCAACAAATACCTTTGATTGATCCAGCTATGTGTATGTGGGTCGAGAAGCCGATCAACATGGTGAATGACCTTGCAGAAAAAAGGTAGTGGTCGCCTTGAGAAACTTCCAAGAGCATCAATGGTGTAGTGACGTGGATTAAGACCACACGCCGTTCTGTGCCGACCGTTCTGCTCTACGACTTTTTGTGCCTTAAAGTGTGCGCATAGAAGGCACAGTTGAGTGGGCGATGTTGATGCACCTTGATTCACGCAAGTGAGCGTGTCAATGGTCGAAAATCAGAGATCTGAGAAATCCTACAATGAATAGTAGGGAGGAATGTCCCCGCATGCAATTTGTATGAACTACAAGATCGCCTCCGCTATCAGGCCAAGCAGGAAATATTGAACAGGAAAGAAGGTCAAGAAGTGGCAAGACTACCACCGTCTCCCTTTCCTAGAGCGTTTTTTAGACAGCAGGACCCTAACACAGAAGTTGATATGAAATTCCGCATATTTTCGGACGGCGTTCTCAAAACCCTGAATCACAATCGCGGTAGAAAGTTAGTTTCTAAACTCACAGCCGCACAGAAATGTGATAAGGGTGAAGTTAGAGATTTAGCCATTTCCATTGGCTGCGAAATGTAACCCAACGAGATAAATTTCGAGGGAGAGCGACGCTCCAAATCGAACGGTTTGGCCGAAACGAAGTCCCATTTATCTTCCCCTTCAATAGCGATGAAATAACTGTAGCGATGAAGCGATGCTTAAGAAAGGCAGATCTAGAGGAATCGGTAGCGATAATGGAAATATCACCGAATACTCTTCGTCGCCAGTTAGTTCGTAACCGCTTGTATGACCGTCTATGTGAAACACAAATTTGCGTAATCTGCCCTTATGGTAGGGACGGTGACTGCATGAGTTCAGCCACGATATACCTGATCTCTTGTGGTATTTGCGGAGAACAATATATTGGCGAAACGGGCAGACCTTTATGTATTCGCATAAAAGAACACCTAGATGGCAAACGAAAAGCAAGAGAAGGCACGCCACTAGGCACGCATAGGATACAAAAGCATAGCGGAGACGATTTTGAGTATCGCACGGGATACTAAAACACACACGCAAACTCTCAGTAATCGCGAGGCTGCTAAACAGCAAAATCGATCGTTGACGGGGATGGTGCATTCGTCAACCATATGCGACTCTGAGCGGCTGTTTTTCCTTGGTGGAAGACAGATGAAAAAGGAGGTGGGTTTTTTCGAGAAGCCGTAGATCTTGTAATTATGGCTCAGATTTTCATCTTTCTGTTTGTGCTGTTGAAGTGTTTGACCTAGTAAGTTGCGTATTGGTGTACCCTTCCAGGCTCTGAAGGAGGCGATTCTGCCGAAATGTCAGCTACGATTGTGTTGTATGTGTGTTATTGCATGGAAGTAAATGTATGCTGTTTGACAACCTCGCGATTGCTTAGAGAGAAAACGATGAAAATCAGAGATGTTCTCCAAAATGTCAAAAATCAGATGAGATAGACACGTGATGCTTTTCAACAATAACCAATGGACAAAGTCCGTTAGCGTGAATGGAATGGAAAAAGTGATTTTTTCACTTTTGCCAAGAAGTGCGCTTCCAATGCGGGAACCATTGGTAGAAGAACGGGCTTTGTAGGTCAGCGTGCAGCAGCTTGACAGACAACCATCTATTCGTGATTATATGCCCTTCTACGGATAATACTCCAATGAACAGCTCAATTCATACCCCATCAGGTCTAGCTAACCAGAGAATCATTTAAACAATTTCACCTGTAAGTCATCTAAGGCAATGCAAAAAATATAAAGATCGCTGGTGCATCGCAACATACTCGCAAGGTGACATACTTTTCTCTACTTCACAAAGTTTGGGGATTTTCTCTTTTAACAACGTAAAATCACCGTGACGAGAGTTCCTCCTAAGCTAAAAGAAAATTTGGAACAACATATCGATTAAAAGGTTATTTTACTAAGACCGCAAGGTTCTTTATGAGGTTAGGTTCTTTAATTAGTAAATAATCAACTCGAGACAGTTAACGCAAATAGAAACCATTCGTAGGAGCAGGTTAGTAGGTATTGTAGAAGGAGCATTACGTAATTTCATACATATAATCCAATTTAGTGGCAAATTATATCCTTCGTAACTTTTTTTTTCTCTGTTTTTTTTAAGTGACACAGACATGCCCTTTACATAACGAAGATATGTGAAATCACTACCGCAACAGTGCTGTGGCCACTAAACTGTGGTGGATGGTTCTGAGAAACCAACGACGTTCCAGCAGATGTAGCTGTTGCAGCGTAATAGAACATCGATGGTTGTCGCGTAAATGACTGATCATAATGATTGTTTCCCTAAAAGTTCAGATCTGCATATCAAAAATAAAACAAATTTTGGAAACATTTGCCTTTTAGACCCTAATTTTGTAAATGACGACATGCATGTTTAACTGTACAGAAATCAACCACAGTGATGCTGAGATGTGATCAAAACTCGGAAGTACCTGAGCTCGAACCCGCAATTACAAGTGGAAAGGTGCTCTAACCTCACCGAGATTCTGAGGTTTTTTCATATCCAGCACCATTTTGGTTGTTTTGCACATAATAACATGCTGTATGAAAAAAGAATGGGCAGTAAATAAAAGTTAAACATCGTGGTTTGGGCTATGGCTTTGAGCTTAACTAGGTTCAATGCCGAGATGATTCCCATTGACAGGTGATTCCAGATAGCACCGTCAGCGTAGAAAACTGCTCGGCGGAAGGCAAAGTAAGGGATTCGGTGGTACAGTGGTTAAACATGACCATCGAAAAGGGCAGCCGCAGGGTCGAAGCTCACCAAAGTTCCGAATTTTGCTCACATCACAGCATCATGGTGTTTTCATTCCCATAATACACTGCTACGAAAAAGAGTAGTAGATAGTAAATAAAAGTCAATCATTACACCAAAATATTTCGCCATCATTTGTTGTTATTGTGCAAAGTACTGTCGTTGTTGACACCCCTTGAATGCCGCTATGATTAGGAATGCCCTTCGCACGTAAGTGGTCGTAGCCTCGGTCTAGTATTTCGGACCAGCTACGACCCTTCCTAGACGGCAAATTGGTCTCTGACTTGTGTGGGAGTATGCTAACAGTGACACATTGGTAAGCAGCGCAAGTCACTCTATAGGGCAATTATGGGTTGAAGCTCTTCTGTGATGAATCCAATACCGTCAAATGTATGATGAGTACCACACGTTTTAGACCACTCTATCATCCCTAATATTTTAATTTGTTTGGATACGCTTATTTTTATTTTCAAAAAGTTCGCAGTAGTAGCTTTCGTTTTTGATTCTTTTTGATTTTTGATTTTGAATAAACACGGTAAAATTTCATGAGAGGTCGATAAGTAGATGTGCTTTATTAAGATACGTACCAGAGAAACTAAATTTTTAAATTTCTTCTTTGTAAACAGCCTGAAACTAGAAAAAAGACCTTTTTGGTGGTATATCTGGATATCTGGGCTCGATTTTGCTCTACTCCCTGTTTTTTATGAGCATTTTCAAAAGTCATGGGAAATTTGCTGGCATGAGGATGGTCTTCTTCACCAACTCATCTAAATAACATCAAACATCGAGCATTTGTGAAACAAACACCGGTATTGTTACAATGCATATCGGTTCCAGACTTCATAATGAAATCGACGGCGAGCAATCGATGAGCTGCATGGGTAAATCAATACACAGACGACAGGTCGAGTCTACATTGCTTAACGAAGCGATGTTGTACTCCTTGAACGGACACCTCTGTCTGTGCGGCGATCATATCGGTCGGTTACGATCCAAAAGAGCGATTCATAGCGATGGCATGAACCTCTTGAACAATGTAGTGAATACAATTATATAGGAACTATACCTAGTTTGGGAAAGTGTGATTGGGGTAGCTCGGATAAGACTAAAATGATTGCGGAGCTTATCAGAAGGTAACAAGGAAATACGGATTATTTGCAGAATAAATGGGGTACAACGCCAATTCGTAACTGCTTTTTCTAAAATAATCTTATACAAAGAGCTAGAGGTTACACAGAGTCCTATAAGAATAAAGAGAACGATAACGATGCAAACTGACAGAAACCTGACCAGTAATCCCAGTACACAGAGTCCTATAAGAACAAAGAGAACGATAACGATGCAAACTGACAGAAACCTGACCAATAATCCCAGCAAAAACGGTTACTAAAGTTAAAACACTATTTCGTTCTTACTGTGACGGCGGTCTTTCACTAGAGTATCGTTCGTTTTTTTTTCTTTCTTTCTCTTTGTTTTCGCCAGTGCTAATCTTTAGCGGCTACATTATGTCTCGAAGTGTTTCTTGTGATTTCAACTGGAACGCTTCAAAGATTATCAAACGAGCAAAATAAAGTCTCTACCGTAATTGAAGTGTTACTTGGAATTGGGATAGAGTGTGGAATACTTGGATACAGGTGTCCATGCTGAGGTCGCTGGAAACCACATGATGTTGGAAGCACAGCTGTACTTGAATCAAAGTAGTCTTTGTCATCGTACGAATAGGAAGTGGCCAGGTAAGTGGTGTTCATTTGTTGAATAGTGCTGCGCGCACTTGTCTAGACGGTAATGGCCAAAATTCGTTTGAGCGGGTGATGATATTTTACGGTAGCTGAGACGACTTCACTAGGTGGGCAGCTTTGGCCAGTTTTGGCTAAAAGTTGCTAGAGTTGCTTAAGTGGTAATGAATACGTGGTGGACGGCTTTGGATGATATTCTGCTGTCAATGTGTTCCGTATTCATTATTCACTATGCGTATAGGGAACCGATCCGGTGTGTCAAGTCCTTTGGGCGATCGTCGCGATCATGATCATGCTACCTTCGGCGAAACGGTGCACCTTTATAGCGAATAGTTTCGACGTACCTGATAAAAAAACCATCTTCTTAAAACTTAAAAGGTTCATTGCGAGAACTAAGGATGAATAAAAATCAGGCGATGCTCCTAAGCAAATGTGAGTTCCATATTTGGGAGTTGTAGTCTAAAACGCGCATCGACAGTTGTTTCGAAGTACGGTCTTATATTTAAACTAAAGTACCTTTCTTAAAAATAAGCCAAAGCCACAAATACGTCGAACTTCACACATCGTTATTTTGACCTAATTAGAAGATTTATATAAGTTACGATACCAATGTTTATGCTCCATCTTAAAAGCGCGCAGTTCATCTGTTTTCCCTAAAAAGTTAGAGTTACTTTTTAAAGAAAGATGCCGATATGCTAACATTCTGCTGTCCTTTGTGTTTGTTTACTTCAACAGTAGGCAACTGGCAATTTCATGTGGCTTTAAATTTTTTGAAAACCTTTTCCATGCGCTGTTCAACATCTCAAGACGTATTTTTCCATGTTCTTGGAACTTGTGTGGAATCATTCGGAACTACCACACCATCTAAACATTTGAATTTCTTAACTGTTAGGTATGCCGCATCCTACGTCATGAAAATACTCTAGCGGTAGCCACCGCATAATCAAAACGTGTTCCCGTGTAAAGATGGATAAAAAAGTCGCAAAAAACTCGTTTTGGATACTCTAGCGCTTCTAAATCATATTAAAATTTTTCTCAAACTTCAAAAAAAGTTTAGCTGAAGAAAGCAAAGTTTTTATTGGGACTGGGTACATTTTGTGGAAGCCATGAGAGAGTTCGTCTAATTTTTTTTTCGCGCACGGTATGACCCTGAAAAAATCGCCTTGAAGAGATTTATTTGCAGGTTGTTAAGTATACGGGATAGCCTTTCTCGGCTTATTTCTGCCCTAGTATCTTTGGTGGATAAGCTAACGGCTGGCGAAATAAAAGAATTGGAAAGCACACACATTAATATCGACGCATGCGGGAGCTAGAGTGCATTTTATAACGCCGATGATAATGAAGAGCGCAACTTTCGATGATGCTAACATAGTGACAAGTAAAGACGTTTATTCTGTGACAGTAGGCAAATCCCCAACTTTTCAAAGGGTTACCAACGTTGTTTGATATCAAACCTCTCACAAAAAAGGCTACCCGCGGCTCCGGCTATAGCAAAGACAACGAGCTTGAAAAACTGGTTCATTCAAGTACGTTTCACAAAGTCATTTTTAGAAGTTGCTTAAGTAAGGCAATATAAGGTAATATGCCTTTAAAGTAACTAAGGTAAAAACAGCATAGGTAAGGTAAGTAAGAACTAAGGTAATACACCTTTAATTTTGCCAAAATGTTGAAAATATACTGGAAAGATAAGGGTTATTAAGAATTATGCTCTTTTGGAGATGCATTTAAGTAATGTAAGCAACGTGGTATTTCCAAGTACATTGATTTTGTTTTACTGAGGTCAACTCAACGCAGCAAAAAAAATGTATTGAAAATTTTACATAATTAACTAAATTGTTAGAAAAAAAGTAAATTAGTAAAAGGTAAACAAAAGTAAATAAAAATAAAAAAGTAGGAAAGTAAATGTCATTTTTGAATTTGTTAAATACGTTTCGTGGGCAATTGCATTTAAAACTGGCAAGTGCAACAAATTTTTCAGCACAATGTTGTTCGAGTACATGTTTGTCCACACAGGAAAGTTTTCAAAAAAAAAAAATGAAATTCTTAGCCCCTTTGTGAAAATTGACGAAATTTTTTTATTCACTGATTTTACACGACTCATCTTTACATCAGCTGTGCGTATTCCAGCATTTTCTTTATTCGATTCGTTTCTTCGCACTTATCATTTACGAAAGTCTTCCCAATTTTCGCCATCCGTTGCGTTACTGCTTGAGGATTGTGCTAATCAAGTGACAGGGAAGTATATGGGAGGCGGTTAGGAGTCGCCTCCAACAAATAAGCTCCATGTCCACTCTGGGAAAGCCTGGCAAGCTACCCGTGAGTATAACCAGCCCCCACGTGGTCAGAGCCCCGCGGGCTATACATGGGTATAAAATATCCTAAATACAGTAAAAAAAACGGGCCTCATTCCCCTGACCACGAATGAGCCCCCAATTTCGCAGCGTTGGATACGACGAGTACGGTGAGGCTGCTAAAATCTCAGAGCCAATGAAAGCTGCCTGGGTCAAGAACAATGGTGACGATCTGTACCTACAATGGACGCACACTTGCATCCGAGTCCTCGAGAGAAGACTTGCCCATGCAACCGATTTGGCACATACTTTCTGTATTTGCTAGGCGTATTCATGCATGCGTGTGTGGGTGTGTTCTCGCTTTATGCGGATTGTATTCTACGAGTCAATTCGGCCAAAAGCCTGCAATCAAGTGACAGGGAAGTATATGGGAGGCGGTTAGGAGTCGCCTCCAACAAATAAGCTCCATGTCCACTCTGGGAAAGCCTGGCAAGCTACCCGTGAGTATAACCAGCCCCCACGTGGTCAGAGCCCCGCGGGCTATACATGGGTATAAAATATCCTAAATACAGTAAAAAAAACGGGCCTCATTCCCCTGACCACGAATGAGCCCCCAATTTCGCAGCGTTGGATACGACGAGTACGGTGAGGCTGCTAAAATCTCAGAGCCAATGAAAGCTGCCTGGGTCAAGAACAATGGTGACGATCTGTACCTACAATGGACGCACACTTGCATCCGAGTCCTCGAGAGAAGACTTGCCCATGCAAGCAAGAACGATAAGGTAGGACATCATCGGCCTGACCGAGACGAGACGACGCCACCCAATCAACGCCGTCTATGACTCTGGAGATGAACTGTTCCTCGGAACATGCGACAGAAGAGGAGTAGACGGTGTCGGCGTTCTCGTCAACACGAGTGTGTCCATGAACATTGATTCATTCGAACAGCTTACAACCCGAATCGGACGTTCACGATTAAAAAGATGTGGATCAACACCGGCTTTGACAATCTTCGTCGTTTATGCGCCAACATCAAACTATGACGAAGAAGAAGTCGAAGCGTTCTACATGGACTTGGAGAAGTTCTATAGAAAGGACCATACATTCTTCAAGGTCATCATTGAGGATTTCAATTCCAAGATTGGGCCAAGAAGAACTTCTGAGGAACATCATATTGGGCCCACGGATGAGGATGGAACGAACAGGGTGAGCGGCTCTCTGAGTTTATCATGGCGACCAAGATCATCCATGGTAACTCGCAATTACAGAAGCCTCACCGTCAACGGTGGACGTGGGAGTCTCCCAATGGAGAGTACCATAACGAAATAGACCATATCATAGTAAATAGGAACATTTGCCTAACCGATGTCGCTGTTGTCCCAAACATTCTACACGTAATCAGATCACCGTCTCCTTCGTGCAAGATTTTATTTTTCGCAGAAAGGAGAAAAAGCAGCCAAATTCAAAAACCGAAGTCCCAGAACCACCACAAACTGGGACTTATTCAACTCATTAGTCGTCTGTTGGGAAGATGACGTTGTCGACGACATCGAAGAGAAATACAATCGGCTCATTCAACATCTTCACGTTAGCGCCATGAAAGCTGAGAGTTCGAAGGTCACCAAGAGAGGTCTGTCTCCAGAAACTCTCGAGCTAATACGCCAGCGTGGAATCGCACGAGCTGCAGACAACCGCGAACTGAAGCGCGAGGTCGCGAAACAATGCAGACAGGCGATAAAAGAAGATCTTAAAGAGAGAAGAGCAGCAGCAATGGTCGAAGCTGCAGAGGCTGAAAAAGCATTCGCAAAGTCCACCGAAGCTTCGCCAATTACAAGACCAAGATAATTGCGCTCTGACGCCCAGACGGAACCATAACAGCGTCCAGAAAGGCAACGGAGAAAATCATCTACGAATACTACTCAGATCTCTTCGATAGCCCCGTCCACCTTTCGTCTTATGAAATAAAAGAGGATGGATATGCTGTTCCACCGGTTCTCCCTTCCGAAATCCGACGTGCCATTTCTTCGGTGAAAAATCGAACAGCACCAGGCCCGGACAGGATAAGATCAGAACATCTGAAGATCCTTCCGCCGGTCCTCGTAAGCACACTGGCTCGGTTGTTCACACGTTACCTGTCTGAATGCAAGGTCCCTACTCAGTGGAATACCAGCAAGACTGTGTTGTTGTTCAAGAAGGGCGACCTGCACGATATAGGCAACTATCGCCCAATCTGCTTGCTCTCTGTCGCCTACAAACTTTTCACTCGAGTCGTCCTAAGCAGGATTGACAGAACACTGAACGAGGGACAGCCATGTGAGCAAGCAGGGTTTCGAAAAGGATTTAGTACGATGGGCCACATTCACACACTAACAAGGCTCATTGAAGTTTCGCGAGAGTACAAAAGACTGCTCTTTCTCACTTTCACCGACTTACAGAAGGCCTTTGATTCAATTGAGATAGGAGCAGTCATGGAAGCCATTGGTAGACAAGAAGTCCCTACTCAGTACATAAATACTTCGAAACCGACTTTCCTTGAACCTTGGTGTGTTTAATCAATATGTGTTCGTTCTTTGATGAGCTTACACGAGGTTGATAACAATATTTATTATCGGCTAACGTTTCGACGTCTTCGTCTTCATCAGAGCCCATGATCCGAGTCGATGGTCCAAGCTGGTTATTCGTCACGATGTGGCGGCTTCGCCTTCGTGTCGAGTCAGGTTTTCCTCAGCGGTCTGTGGTTTCTTTCTCAGTCCTCATTATAATCATATCCACCATCAGCATCGTGTATAAAAGGTCATCACTGAATGAGTGTGCCTCATTCGAGGAGATGGACCGCTGAGGAAGACCTGAATCGACACGAGGACGACTCCGCCACATCGAGACCAATAACAAGCGTGGACATCGACTGGGATCATCGGCTCTGATGGAGACGAAGACGTCGAAACGTTAGCCGATAATAAATATTGTTATCAACCTCGTGTAAGCTCATCAAAGAACGAACACATATTGATTCAGTACATAAAGTTTCTTCGTGAGCTGTACAAAAATCTCACATTCAAGATTTCACCATTTTACAGCGATACTAACGTTGACGTCAAAACAAGAGTTAGGCAAGGCGACACAATCTCGCCAAAATTATTTACAGCCATCCTCCAGAA
>MQTX01000367.1:28768-114980 GCA_009735665.1 Angiostrongylus cantonensis
TGATGAACGACTTAGCTCCAGAGCTGAGCAGAAAGACACGAGCGGCTTTGGGAGCTTTCAAGAGCATCCAGGATGTAGTGAAGAGAATAAAGAACACCCGACTCCGTGCCCACCTTTTCGACTCAACGCTTCTTTCTGCCCTAACGTATGCGTCAGAAACCTGGTCGATACGTAAGCAGGATGAACGATCGCTCAGCGTTATCAAACGCGCAGTCGAAAGGACGATGCTAGGAGTATCCCGTTTCACACAAGTAAGGGATGGGAACCGAAGCTCCGACCTACGTCAACGATCGAAAATCAAAGATGCCGTTCTGTACGCCAAACAGGATAACCGATGGACAAGAGCTATTAGTAACTGGATTCCTCGGTATGTCAAGCGTACTGCAGGAAGACCACCGACTCGATGGTCGGAGTTCTTCACGAAAAGCCTAGAAGAAAGATACGATGCTCAACGAGTCCCTAAAGCGAGCAGAACCCACTGGGCTACTCTTGCACGAGAAAGGGAAAAATGGGGGATTTACTCGAGCCCGCTCGAGTCACTCGACGATCAACGAGGCTACTAGTGATACAGGTGATAGACTATCAGTTAGTGATAAAGGGGTAGAGTTTGCAGCTATTTCTTGGCAGTTAGATGTTAAGATAACGTGGGAACATCTTAGTGATGTTACCCTTCATCGCCCATTGTCTGAAAAGCAATACAAAAGAAGATATCGAAAACGACAATGAATAGGTCACAATAACAAAGGCAGCAGGCTTAAAACCATTCGTTGTTTCGCATTTTAAAGTAGATCGACCAACATGTTCCGTTTTATACTTACTTATTAAAACACAAAAGTTAGTATCAGTTGCTGATCTTGCATATACCAATCCACTCTCCTACAAGGTTAGACCCATCATCTGCTGCGTTGACGGGCTCACCGATAGATTATCATGGTTTTTAGGCCAAATACTTACCCAATTGCTTAGCCATATCCCAGCTCACCTCACGAACACCCAAATGTTCCTAGAACGTCTGCGAAACGCGTTTCCCAACAACGCGCACGTGATGAAGTCTTTCGATGTTTTCGCACTCTACACCAACGTATCGAATGACTCCGCCTTGCAAGCCATTCAAGAACTTCTTGTTAAACATGAAGGAGTAATACTAATGGCTTGTCTATTCAGCAGCTTATGGCTTCCAACCACTGCGCCACACGCCCCCTCCGCAAATACAGAGATAACTGTTTTTTCATTTGCTCTACTCAAGAGGAGATGGACAAATGCTTTGAGTTATTGAATAAGCAGTCTGTGTACGTCGAGATTACGCGGGAGAAACCCAAGGACGACTGGTTCCCGTTTTTAAACGTTCAAATTAACTTGTCAGCTAGCGGTTACATGAGTAAGTGGTGCCGGAAACAAAGTAACAAAGACATCCTGATTCATTACCTCTCTTCCCATCCATCGCGCACAAAGAGGGCGCCTGTGAGAAATGTTTCAAACAGCTACCTCTGTGTGGGCAACCAGGAAACGAAAGGAAGAATCACGCGATTTGGCTGGGCAAATAGCCGCCTCCTATAGCTACAAAGTAGTTAAGCACGAGGTAAGTTCAGAAGGAGAGAGAAAAGAAGAGAAGAGCGTCGAAAAGAAACGCTTGGCCAAAAAAAAGGTCTCGTTTATGTTGCTCTTTAATAGCGACGAAGTAAGCATAGCTATAATACGATGCCTAAAAAGGGCAGATCTAGAGTAATCGGTAGCGATAATTGAAATACCACCGAATACTCTTCGTCGCCAATTAGTTCGTAACCGCATGTATGACCGTCTATGTGAAACAACAAATTGCGTAATTTCCCCGTACGGCAGGGATGGTGATTGCATGAGTTCAGGTACGATATACCTGATCTCTTGCAAGGATTGCGGAGAAGAATATATTGGCGAAACGGGCAGACCCTTGTGTATCCGTATAAAAGAACACCTAGATGGGAAACGAAAAGCTCAGAGGTCACACGCGACCTGGCCCCGTATCTTTGGATCAATTCCTGATGTAGGGTGGCACAGTCTTCAACCATATGCGACTCTGATCTCTTGCAAGGATTGCGGAGAAGAATATATTGGCGAAACGGGCAGACCCTTGTGTATCCGTATAAAAGAACACCTAGATGGGAAACGAAAAGCTCAGAGGTCACACGCGACCTGGCCCCGTATCTTTATATCAATTCCTGATGTAGGGTGGCACAGTCTTCAACCATATGCGACAATAATCAGCTGTTCTAACCCTCATTAGAAGTCATGTAAAAAGCGGTGAGTTTTTCGAGAAGCTGTTGATCATGTAATTGCCATGAAGTTTTTCGTCTTACTGTAAGTGTTATTGAAGTGTTTGGCCTAATAAATTGTATATCAGCATACCCTTCCAGACTCTGAAGAAGGCGATTCTGTCGAAACGTCAGCTATGATTGTGTTGTATGTGCGTTTTTGTATGGAAGTAAACATGTGCTGTTTAACAACCTCGCGATTGCTGAGAGAGAAAACAACGAATTCATAATTCAATGCCGAGCTTAATAGAAATTCGATCCTGGGTACTAGTAATCTCTATTTCCGTCTCATATTTTGGCAATTTTACATGATTTTTCTATGAAATTTTGCTTTAAGGCCTTCTGAGTTGGTAGCAGCCAGTTCCTGGTCCTTGAGGTGGTTAGCGGTAGGTTTACCATCTTCCGAATCGGTTTCTTCTTAAGGTTTATCGCATTAATTTACTCGCGACGATACTTCCGTATAGAAATAAATAATGCATGGCATCTTTCAATCCATAAGCTAACGCAGGGCTGATAAAAAAAGTAAAAACTTTGGTGGAATAAAGTTTTTCTAACAAAGTCGTGTTATCTTATCAATGAAGAAAATTCTTGTCGATTAGCCATGCCGTGATTAACGCAAGGTCCGTTTTTGAAATAACCGAGACCTTTTCGACTTGTGTCGAAATGAATTATTCCAGTTCGGCGTCCTTCGCATGGTTGTCGAACATTTGGAAAATAAGAGATATTGGATGAATCGTTTAGCGTTAATTCGATGTTTTATTTCAATAAGTAGACATAAGATTGTTATTATAGAATTTATTGGGATACAATAGCTAACGTTTGGGGGTTTCGCCTTCTTCAGAGGCTGGAAAGATCAAACTGGGATGCGATCTACTCAGCCAAAGACTCTGATTAAAGGATAAAATAAAAGGATAAAGCTTTCGGCGTTGATCAATCCCTAAGGGATGCGCCATGCATTCGACTTCATTAAGCATCATTGGAGGTGATTGAATGCATATCTGGCCTTTACGATGACTCGCGGTGGCCGGCAGATGTATCGAGCCAGTGCTGCTACCCTCCCAGACAAGTCTGGTACCAATTTGCCGACCCCGGAGGGATGGAAGGCTTGGTGGGCCATGGGTGCATTCCACGTACGCGTCGCAGTGGCGCCTCCAACCACTGCGCCACACGCTCCCTCAGACTCTGATTACCTTAATAGATTTGACTTAGCACATAAATTTGTATTCACACAACAAACAGCTTCTTTCAAAGATCCATCGCTTCATCCCTTGCGAGTATTCCAAATAATTTCTGCAGAGCAGCACAGAGTACTACATGGGCGAAGACTGTGCCTGTGTCAGGTCATTGATCAGCCTGAGGTTTGACGCCAGGTCACGCATGATGACAAGTCACTCCTCGCGGATAATTTTTGAATTTTCGGAATTGATCTAAACGCTTCAAGAGTTTTACACGCTGATGTTTTCGAATCGTGCGTGAGGATAGTGACTCCTACTTCAAAATCTCCGTTGTGTTCCTTCATCCTATGCGCGCCTACTGGAGTGTTTGGATTTAATTTAGTTTTACCGACTAGGTGCTCTTTTATGAGGACGCAGAGCGGTCTATCCATTTCGCCAACGTATTCGTCCTCGCATGCATTACAAGAGATCAGATAAACGGTACCCGAACTCATGCAATCACCGTCTCTACTGTTTATGCAGTTTTCCGCTGTACACAGACGGTCATATAGGCAACTGAAAACTAACTGGCGTCTTAGAGTGTCCGATGGTATTTCTATCACTCTTACGAAATTCTCTAGACCGGCCCTAATTAAGCAACGTTTTATGGTTGCACTTTTCGTTTGAAATAAAGCGCAAGCGAGTCATGTTTTCGCTAGAATTATCGTTCCGGGGCGTGGTTTTTCCTCTATGCCTACGCCGAGAAGCTGTAGTTTCGTAACCATTTGAAATGGCTGTTTGGGACGTCAGTTTCCAGGATTCTTCCCTCTGCTCTCTACCTGTGCACACGCCGCCCTTTTAGTGTGTGAGGGATGAGAGGAGAGGTAATGAACCATTATATTCTTAGTGCTTAGCCTTCGATACCATTTTACGATCTACCAGTTTTCGGATAGGTTAATTTGAACGTTTAGAAATGGAAGCCAATTTTTTTTCTGTTTCTCACGGGTGAATTTTATGTACTCTGATTGTTCCTTCAGTGACTCAAAGCATTTGTCCATCTCCTTTTGTGTGGAACAGATGACAAAACAATCATCTGTAAACCTAGAGTAGATTAATGTCCTGAGATCGATTACTGGTGCTTCCACTTTAGACATAAAGGCAACGGCAAGGGTTGGTGAAAGCCGCTGTCCCATTGCCAGCCCTCTAATTTGCGACTAATATTTCTCGGACCATCTGAAGATCGAGCCGTTTAAACAGACGTTTAAAAGGACTACAGGCTGCTGAATCCAAATGCCACACATGTTAATTGCTCCTTTGTGTTGCTCAAGAAGCTCGCGGATGGCTTGCATTGCGGAGTCGTTCGACACTTTAGTGTAAAGGGTGATAACGTCGAGCGACTCCATAGCGTAAGCGCTTTTGGGATGTGCGTTACGCAGACGATCTAGGAACATTTGGGTGTTCGTGAGATCGGCTGGTATGTGCTTAAGCAACTGATTGAGAATTAGATTTATAAACCGAGCAGTTCTATCCGTAGGCCCGTCTACACAACTGATCATTGGTCTAACTTTAAAGGTGGAGGGGTCGGTAAACGTCAGATCATAAGTGGATAATAACTTATGGGACTTGATAAGTAAGTATAAGACAGGACATTTCGGCACTTCGACCTTAAGGTGCGAAATGTCTGCTGGTTTGAAACCTGCTGCGTTTGTCTTTTTGACCCATTCGTTGCTCAGTTTTCGATTTTACTTCTGAATTCCTTTTCAGTTGATGCGCGATAAAGAGATGCGTCTTAAAGGTGTTTTTTCGTTGTATCGACATCTAACTGGCGAGGAATTACTACAAACTCTCCACCCTTTTCACTAATTGATAGTCCAATTGTTTCTGACTTTGTTAGCTCTCGAACCTATTGCATACAAAATTTTTGCGCAGCTGTGAGGTTCGAACTAAACTCTTTCGCGCGATAGTGGTTAAGGATTTTGAGAGTTTTGCTCGAAAATATGCGAAATTTTATATCGACTTCGTCGCTTGGGTCTTGCTGTTTAAAGAATATTCGAGGAAATGGAGGTGGTGGTAGTGCCCCTACTTCTCGCTGTTCCTTTTTATTTCGTATCTCAATTCTAGCGTTGCTGCGGAGTCGATCTTGGAGCTCGTGCAGGCTGCATGCAATCCAACGCAAGGTTTCCTTAGAAATAGGTTGCGCTGGTGAGAAACTTAGATCCAATTTTAATAGCGAGTAATACGGCGAACCTTGTCTTTTCAAGCACGTTATCGACCACACTTTCAGTGCTAGCGCTTTCGTAAACGATTTTGCTTTGTTTAATTGAAGCTGGTTTTTGCGAATGATCTAATAAATTTTGGAACTTCCTGCTTAAGGTTACTTTGGCATTCAACCAAATAGAATCGCAAATCAAAATTGACCCACCCACTATCCTCCTCCAAAAGGAATCTTCCAAATACTGAACACAATTAGATTCCTTGGAGTTGCACTGCTTCAACTGCGCGTACATGGTGTCCTGTTTGCATCGAAGAGAGGCTCGTAGTAGTCGCGTTTCGATGTCCAGTACTAACTGGCTGTCCCTTGGTAGGTCGTATACGTCGCATAGCCGTCTTCGTTTGATGAAGTTCGGCACGACCCGGTGTTTCAGACAGCGGCGGAGAAAGAATATCGTTTGTCTAGCTAAAAATTTTTTTTGTCTTAGTGACAGGACTTCCTTTACAAATGGGAACTATTGTGCTGACACTTCACGTAGCAATTCCCAAATCCGACTTTCTGTTAACCTCGGCAATGATTGATGAATGGGTGTTTTTTTCATTTCTATATGACCGTCTGTGTACAAAGAAAAACTGCATAATTTGCCCTAACGGTAAAGAAGGTGACTGCATGAGTTCGAGTACAGTCTACCTTACCTCTTGTAAAGCGTGAGAAGACGAATACGTTGACGAAACGGGTAGACCGCTTTGCGTCCGCATGAAAGAATACCTAGTCAGTAAATCTAAATTAAAACAAAGCATTCCACTAGGCTCGCATAGAATGCAGAGACACCACGAAGAAGACTTTGAAGTCACAGCCCTCACGCAGGAATCTAAAACATCAGCGCGTAAAACTCTTGAAGCGTTTTGGATCAGTTCGAAAAATTTAAGGATGAATGACAAGGAGGAGTTTGTTGTCATCACGCGTGACCTGGCGCCATAGCTCAGACTTATCCAATGACCTGACACAAGCACATTCATCGCCCAAGTAAGACTCTGTGCTGCTGCTATCCACCAACATACTTACAACAAATAAACGGCTCTGAAGAAGGGAAACCGCCGAAACGTTAGCTATTGTATCCTAATAAATTCTAAAATAACAACCTCGTGTCTGCTTATTGAAGAAAAACATCGAATTACCAATCAATGCCGAGGTTAACAGAAAGTCGGTCTTAGGAATTGCTACGCTTGCATTAATTGATTCGCGAGTAATTACTAAGGCATTGGGGCCCTTTCGTACAATTGCATACGTCACTGGATGCATATCTGGCCCATATAATTTCTTAACGATGCCTCAAGTCAGTGTTTTCCTTCTCTCAAGCAAACTAGGTTCTAATTTTTTGTTCCCCAGAAGCACAAAGGATTTCGAGAACAAATGGCAGGGTCGGACCAATAATCGTTCCACTGTGGATGTACCTCTCCACTGAGATGCATGCATTTGCCTCTGCCTCGAAATACGTTGTTAACTAATTAGAAGCTGAGGAAAAAGTGGTTAGGAATTGCTACGCTTGCATTAATTGATTCGCGAGTAATTACTAAGGCATTGGGGCCCTTTCGTACAATTGCATACGTCACTGGATGCATATCTGGCCCATATAATTTCTTAACGATGCCTCAAGTCAGTGTTTTCCTTCTCTCAAGCAAACTAGGTTCTAATTTTTTGTTCCCCAGAAGCACAAAGGATTTCGAGAACAAATGGCAGGGTCGGACCAATAATCGTTCCACTGTGGATGTACCTCTCCACTGAGATGTATGCATTTGCCTCTACCTCGAAATACGTTGTTAACTAATTAGAAGCTGAGGAAAAAGTGAAACTGAGCATGAGTTGCTGCTATATTTCTTATATTGTGGCGTTTCGTGACACTTTAATCATAATTACAACTGTTGATGAAAGCTCTTAAATACGTAGTAAAGAAGACTGGGCCAATATGAAGTTGAAATTGGGAATATTTATTTGACTAACGTTTCGGCGCCTGCTGCTCCATCTACTGGATTCGACTCAATGCGACGACGAAAACTCACAACGTGTGGAAGGTCAGATTGAGGCCACCAACTTGAGTCAACACAGCTCTGAAGAAGCCTAAGAAGACCGAAACAAGAGACAGGCAAAAGTTTTTCATATCAGCTTTGTGTCAGGTGAATCATGTAAAAAGTATCGATTGCTCTTAGAGGATAAAAAGATAAAACTCTCGGTGTTGATCAATCCGTGAGGGATACGTCACGCATTCGACTTCATTAAGGATCGTTTGCAGATAACCGAATGCATATCTGGCGTTCACAATGCCTCGCAGTGACCTGCCGTTGTGTCGAACCAGTGCTAATATCCTTCCAGACAAGTCTGGCACCAATTTGCTGACCTCGGAGGAATGGAAAGCTTGGTGGGCCAAGGACGCGGGGATCGATTCCACGTGTGTGTCGCAGTGGCGCCTCCAACCATTGCGCCACACTCGCTCTTCGATCGCTCTTATCAAAGATTAATGAAAGCCAGCTTCTAAGTTATTCAAGAATTATTAGACCGTAAAATATAAAATGTCTGATTTTAAATGCAAACTTTAAGTAACCATAACTTTTTCATACTAGATTTTACTTCTCGCAATAAGACCATTAGAATCAGTATATTTTTTTCAGCGAGGAAAACTTTATTCATTCCAGTTGCTTAAAATTCTGGAGTCCTGGAAGCGACAAATTCGTTGAAGAATTTTTTCCCATCATTATGGTTTGTGAAGCATTTCTCGCCCAGAAAGTCGTCAATGTGCTTGGTGACAGCCGGTAGCCGAGACGTCTGTTGAATATGGTGGGTGAGGCGAAGTTTCGTGGTCCAACTCGTTTAACTTGTGCAGCGCTGGTTCCGCAATGTGAGGCCGGGTGTTGTCGTGGAAAAGGATTGATCCTTTTTTACTGACTATTGCCGATTGTTGTTGGAGTTCACTGTGAATTTCGTCGATTTGTTGGCAATACTTCTCCGCCGTAATCGTTTCGCCCGTATTCAAAAAGCCGTGATGAGTCATCTCAGCTGCAAACTACCGAATAGTCACTATAACGCTTTTTTTCGGCTTTGGCAAGTGCTATGGAGCCTGATCGCAATCCAACCATTGAGCTGAACGTCGCCGGTTGTCGAACAGAATCGACTTCTCGCCGCACGTCACAATTCGATCAAGGGCCATGTTCGCTGCGCAGAATAAAATCAGACGACACTTCAAAACGCCGATTTTCTTGGTTACAATTTAATTCGTGCGGAACTCACTTGTCGAGTTTTTTTGCCTTTCCCATGCGATTCAAGCGAGTGGTAATTGCTCCTGTGCATAAGACAAGCTGTTTTGCAAGCTTTCGAACAGTTGTTCACATGCTTGCTTCCATTAGTACCTTCAATTCGCCGTCGTCAAGTTTATTGAGCGCCTGAGACCTTACTTCGATGTCGAAGTCACTAGATCTGATTTTCCGGAACCATGTTCGCATTGTTTATTCACCAACGCTACCTTCACCCCAGACTTGGTGATATTCTAGGCTCCTGTCGCGGTATTGTGTCCATTCTTTGACTCGTACAAAAAAGGACACGAATATCACGTCGATCCATACTAAAGCTAAAGCATATAAAAATGTTAAAATGTTGAATCTTTAAAAGACCAATATTGGATGTAGAAAGTGCAATCTTGAGCTTTAAAAATATACGTTAAACATAATAAAGAATAAAGTTTTTGTTTGAAAAAATTACACGGAATATTAAAATCGGACATTTCATATGTTACATCTTAATAGTATGATTCACTGAAGGATAAGTAGGCTAGCCCGAGTCATGCTGGTTTTCTTAAGCCTCTACTGGGCCAGCTCTCCATACCTGCAAAAGAATGTACATGAGCGGAATTATTCGTGAGATCTCTTGATGCCATTCTAACTCTGTGCTGATTGTCTTACCAACTGGTTTTTTGTTACGAAAAGGAAAACCGAGAAAATAAGACACTTTACAATTTGCATTTCTGCACTGGTTACATTTACATGCTTCAACAAAAGAGTTAATTTCGGAGCTTTTAGAAATTTCGACAGTTAATGATGTATTTTTCGCAAACACTCATTATGTGGATTTTTTGTTGCAACACTGTTATACAAGTGTTTAAAGAAGAGTAGTCGGCTGTTGAGGAGTCCGCTGAATTCTTAAGGATCCCTTTTCTTGAAATGTTCTTCTCACAGTTTTATTTAGTAAACCAAACTTTTGAAGTATTACTCGCGTGAGGTGCTCAGACCTCCCTAAGCTCTCATCTCTCCGGATTCGTGAAACTGGTTGTAGACTTACGAGAACAGTTAGTTCACCCCGTGCAATTCACGTGTGCAGCCACACAGTTTTGTCTAAATTGCAAGGAAAATCGGCTCGACCATCAACAACATTTATGAAGAAAACGGCATTCTTCAAGCAGCAGCCGAGCCTACAAGTGAAAGATTAGAAGAGTTTCCTGGATGGCGGATCTGCGGAAATAAACCGATTGCAAGAAGTGCTTGGATTCGTGCAGTAGATGTAGATATGAGTTGTGCAAAATAAATTTAAAAAGTCCATGTGGTCTTTTTGTGGTAGGCTTCATGTCATTTAGAGCAAATCAAGCAAATCATCGTACTTTTACTTTCCAATTTATCTTCGATCAAAGAAAAAATGCTGGTGTTATAGCATGGGCATGTTAGACCTCCGTTCGATGACAAATAGTTTCACTATGCAGATTTCTCAGCCATTGAAACGTTTCTCTAATGACTTTACAAAAATGCACTATGCTAAGAGCATTGAAGTGTATTCTGCTTTTATGCAAAGGTTGGAACAAATAGCTGGAAACTCTGGTACCATTGCGTGTGATGCGTAGGTCATTGTATTGTCTCAGTGGAACGGGAATTATTAGCAATTCGAGAAAATCTTATTTTCTATAATGGAAGAATTTTAGAAAAAATAAATATCACTCGAACTATTATTCCATAGCTCTGAGATGTCCCTATATACTTATATTATATATTTATCGGTGATGACGTCATTCTCTATGACTATCTTGACTGATAGGTTTGTCAAAATATTCACTGTATGCACGTATAAACCACTTTGTAACAATTTATTGGTTAGATAAAATTCTGGTCGGAGATGTTATTTGATATCTGAAGAAAGGAGAAAATCACTGTGACGACAATTTTGACGTCTGCTGTATCGCGTTTCTCTTTCGTTGCCAGTTATCGAATTCTTTCTCGGAGAGAGCACGTCGGAAATGATCGACTACTGAAAATGATGAGTTATGTTTCACTGTTAGATTTCCTAAAAGTTAATGAACAAAGAAGTAATATCGACGTCATGAAAGGTTCCCTGTAGTTGTCGTTTTTATTTAACTTCGATTGTCTATTCTATTAGGTGAAAATTCATTTCGTCATCGGCAGTCTCTGTGAAAGTTGTCAATGACGTTAAATCGCCCATTCATGAAGGAATTCGTTAAAATAAGAATCGTACATTGCACGCAGACGCTAACAATAAATGTGTCGTGAGACATAGATCGAACTCTGCAATTGCACAAGACTACCGTATTCGAACAGAATTTTGACGTAGAGGTAGCTCATTCACAAAAAGTTCAATATAATTGAGGTACGTTACTATCACGATCTCTTTGTAAGCATCTTCGTTTAGAAACTTTAAAAATGTGTTTAGTTTTGTTATAATGTAACATAACAAGTATTTAACGAACTGTCGACACCACTATTGCTAACGATTACGTGTGGTTGTTGTGTGCATGTAGAACCATGGCTATTGAAGGAAGTTCTCCGAGTAATGGGTGATGCTCGCGTCTGGAAATGAACAGCATTAATTAATGTATCGAAAAATGAATATTAGACATGTTTGTAAAACTCTTGGCCGCAGGCGTCTATGGTGTAGTTATATTTCGCACGAAATCCGCCGAAACGACAGCTTGTACGTAAATAAAGAAAAAAAAATAACACCTGGCGTTTGCTCAACAAGAATTCGAAGAATTAATAAGAGCATAAATAAAATAAAGTTCTTGGCCTTGACCAATCCCTGAGGAATGCTTCGTGCACTCGGCTTCATTTAGCATCGTTGAAGGTGATTGAATGCATATCCTGGCCTTTTAAATTGTTTGCCGTGCGTAACTATGTATCGAACCAGTGCTCTTATCCTCGATCCCATGTGTGTCTTTTAGGGCGGCTCCGACCACTGCGCCACACGCGCTCTTATGCTATGCCCCGGGTTAATAAATAGTAATTAATTATTGTTATATTTACCTCTATTTATTCACCTTTTATCAATTCACCTCTTCAATCATTTGTCAACCTCGAACAAGCTCAACAGTTTGAAACACATGTGATTGTTTTACTACCGCGGTTAAATGACGGTAAGTTTGAAAACTGAATAATAGACAGTCTACTAGAAGGGAGGGAATACGTTATTCTATAAGAACCCCATCGAATTCGTGTTTTCAAATCATGATATCTTCGAAACTGTTGTCCTTCTCCTCGTCTCATTATCACATCTGTTTCGCGAGAACTGGACGATCCGTAAACAGGATGAAAGTGCTCTATAGATAGGACATTAATAGGAGTGATAGGTCTGTGGCTTGTCTCGTCTAGAGAGTGTCTCGTTTATCATGAAAGTGGGAATGAAAATCAAGTATTTCGAACTAATTTGAATGATTGAAGGAAATCAGCGTTGCCAAGCCGGCATATTTATTGGGATAAACTCAGAATTAATCAGAACAGACATGGATTATGAGCTTCAATGACAATAGTCAGTGATCATCTTCCATCGAATTCTAGTTGATAATGAACGCGCAAGAGGACGATAATCCACATGGTTAGCTCAACGAGCGATTAAAGAACTCAGTGGGCAACTCCGTGAGGGCAAGGATACGACTGGAAGCTTGACTTCCAACTCGAATCACTCGACTACTAGAGTAGACGGTAAAACGGTAAAGATAACGAAGCTGTATGTGTAATAGTAACAGCTTACTAATTGAGGAGAATTATGATTTTTCAGAAATCACTTTTTTTTTTAGAAAGGAAGCAAGCCGAGAGTTTGTATATCTGGACTCACTTTTCCAAAAACTGCTAGTAGTACAATATTATAAGAACTGCCAACTCAAATCAAAACCAACCTTTTCGTCGTCGATTTTCGATCGTCTTGGCCATTTTCCACTTAAAGATCGTCGGAAATGTTCATGGACGTCGTGTTCTCTTGAAGATGAAACAGAAGATGCACTTCGTCTAACAGATGGATTTCGTCCTGAAGAAAAGTTGATGATAACAAGTAAATACAGAATACATTTCGTAGAAGAAAAAAGATGAAGAAAAATATCGAAAAATGAATATTAGACATGTTTGTAAAACTCTTGGCCGCAGGCGTCTATGGTGTAGTTATATTTCGCACTATAACCTGCCATTAAAAATAGTAGGCAGTAAATAAAACGGTAAAGATTAGATTAGATTAGATTAGACTATGAGATTAGACATGCGTTTAGAAATGTTGAGATTATACGAGACTAATAAAAGCCTACGACCGGCTTTCTATTAACCTCGGCATTGATTTAGTAATTCTTCGTATTCTTGTAGAGCAAACGAGAGATGTTATTTTTATTCTTTATTCTAACGATAGGGAGCGTGTGGCGCAGTGGTTGGAGGCGCCACTGCGACGCGTACGTGGAATGCACCCATGGCCCACCAAGCCTTCCATCCCTCCGGGGTCGGCAAATTGGTACCAGACTTGTCTGGGAGGATAGCAGCACTGGCTCGATACATCGGTAGGCCACCGCGAGTCATTGTGAAGGCCAGATATGCATTCAATCACCGCTAACGATACTTAATGAAGTGAAATGCATGGCGCATCCCTCAGGGATAGATCAACGCCGAGAGCTTTATCCTCTTATCCTTTTATTCTAACGATCTTAAGCTGACGTTTCGGCAGTATCGTTTTCTTCAGAGCCTGGACTATAATCAGCTGTTCTAACCTTCCACATTGGAAGTCATGTAAAAAAGCGGTTAGTTTTTTAAGAAGCTGTTGATCATGTAATTGGCATAGAGTTTTTCGTCTTTTTGTAAGTGTTACTGAAGTGTTTGGCCTAATAAATTGTATATCAGCATACCCTTCCAGGCTCTGAAGAAGGCGATGTTGCCGAAACGTCAGCTACTGCTGTATTGTATAGTGTGTTTTTCTATGGAAGTAATTGTATGCTGCATAACAACCTCGCGATTGATGAACAAGAAAACAACGTATTCATACTCCAATGCCGAGGTTAATAGAAAGTCGATCCTGGAAACTGTTACAAAAAACAGTCATCTACATATCTATAGTAGAGTAGCAACCCGATATCGGTCACTGGTGCTTCCACCTTAGACATAAACGCAATGGCAAGACTTGGTGACAGTAGCTGTCCCATTGCCAACTCTCTTATTTGAGCGTAGTACTTTCCGGAGCATCTGAAAATTGAGCACCTCAGCATTCTTTTAAGAGTGCCATCAAGCGTTCTCTCCTAAACTCATACATGTTTATTTCTCCTTCGTGCTGTGTAAGGAGTTCGAATATGGCTTGCATTGCAGAGTCACTCGACACGTTTTTATAAAGGGCGGTAATGTCGAAGGACTCCGTCACGTACGTGCTGCTGGGTTGCGCAGTGTGCAGGCAATCCAGAAACATCTGGGTATTCGTAGAGAAAAGGTAACATGGTTTTTAACCTTAATATTCACCCAGCTGTTAAAACACATTCCAGCTCATCTTACGAATATCCAGATGCTTCTGGGTCGTGTACGTACTGCGCAGCTCAGCAGCGCGTACGTGATGGAGTCCTTCGACGTTACTGCCCTTTGTACAAACTTGTCGGGTGACTCCGCAATGACTTCGAACTCCTTATAGAAATAAATATGCATGACTTCAAGATAAAGCAGTTGATGACACTCTTAAAAGAATGCTTGAGTTGCTCAATCTTCAGATGGTCCGGAAAGTACTACGCTGAAATAAGAGGGTTAGCAGTGAGAGAACGACTGGCACCGAGTTCTGCCATTGCGTTTATGTCTAAGGTAAAAGCACCAGTGACCGATCTCGGGCCGTTATTCCACCACAGTAGGTATATAGATGACTTCTTTATCCTTTGCTCGACACAAGAGGAAATGGACAAATGTTTCCAGGTTCACCCGAGAGAAACCGAAATAAAACTGGCTACCATTTCTAAACATCGAAGCTAAACTGTTAGAAAATGGCTACATTACGAAGCGGTGCCGAAAGCCAAGTAGTAAAAACGTCTTGGTCAACTACCTCTCCTCTCACTCCTTTGAGGAGAATTATGATTTTTCAGAAATCACTTTTTTTTTTAGAAAGGAAGCAAGCCGAGAGTTTGTATATCTGGACTCACTTTTCCAAAAACTGCTAGTAGTACAATATTATAAGAACTGCCAACTCAAATCAAAACCAACCTTTTCGTCGTCGATTTTCGATCGTCTTGGCCATTTTCCACTTAAAGATCGTCGGAAATGTTCATGGACGTCGTGTTCTCTTGAAGATGAAACAGAAGATGCACTTCGTCTAACAGATGGATTTCGTCCTGAAGAAAAGTTGATGATAACAAGTAAATACAGAATACATTTCGTAGAAGAAAAAAGATGAAGAAAAATAGGCTGAAAATGATGGTTCTATGAACACGTTGCTTGTCAGTTAACTAAATCAATAAAAAACAATGGAATAACCTGAAGGACTCTCGATTATCACACTTGGTCGAGAAGTAGTCGGTGAATACAGCGCTGTGGAGTTTTTCAGAGACAAATCGAGTGGCTAAAACAATGATGATTAAAAGTAAGTCATAAGGAAGAAGACTGAAGATAAGTTATAGCATGCTATGAAGCTACCTGTATGTCAGCGACACGATTTTCAACGGGTCTTAAGATGTATTAAAGAGATACACGATTTTATTTCGGCATGGTTCTATTTTATATCAATTTAAGAAACAGTGGGCGAGCGTGGAGTAGGGGTTAGAAGCGTCCAGAAACACAGAGGCGGTCGTTGGTCCGTCCTGCACCTGCGATAGCTAGGCTCCACCTTTCTGAGGTTAAAATTGCTATCAGACTTGTCATAAAGAAAAACACTGACTTGATGAGCCGTTTAGGCTTCTATAAGACATTGTATAAATCAGCTACGCATTTATCACCTCTATGATGCACATGGAATGCCGCATGCTTAGTAGATTGATCAACACTTCGTCGCTTTGTAAGGAACTTAAGAGTATCTGAGACGTGCATCCGACCCAGTGTTCAAGCATCAAAGGATTTCATTCTCTTCAAAAAAACGCAGCAAGGTGTTTCTACTCGATTGCTTCAATCAGCAAAGCAGCGAACTGATGACAGTTTTCGTCGAATAGTACAGTTTTAAATGAACTACTTCCTTGCAAATAAGTCTATCGATGAATTATCTGTAAACCGAATAGTTTTCTATACGACTGAGCTGAGGGGCTTGTGTAGCGCAGTAGTTAGAGACGCCTTACAACACACATGGAAGTGATCCCGCGCCACAGGCTCACCAAACCTTCCATGGCAAATTGGTACCATACCTGCCTGGGAGGACAGCAGCACTGGCTTGACATATAGATCAGTCTCCGCGAGTCATTGTGTGGGCCAAATATACGCATTCAGTCACCTTTAACTATGCTTAATGATGTCGAATGCTTCAGGGACTGATCAACGCAGAGAGCTTCATAATTCATTTAATGATTGAGCTGATATGAGTTTGGTATAAAAGCCTTTGTTCGGCTGTATGAAGAAAATTATTGATTGACGTTACCTAAGTTAAATGAAAATTGGTTTTTAAGACATTGATTGCCACGCTACGTGGCACCAAATTAAGTACCGATTGCTACAAGACGCATTGTCCATCCAAAGTAGATCATGCTGGAGTCAGCAATCAAACGGCACCCGTCTTTTATAGAACCCACTAACTGAAGTTAATCATTCGAGTGGTGCTTCTTCTGCTAGATTCGGCTCCATATCACAACAACGAACACCTACACCACGAAAACGATCAGCTGTGAACCTTCGACTCGGACCAACGCGGCTCTAAGGAAGGCGAAAGCGCCGAAACATTAGCTAAGTAACGTTTTTTACCAACCCGGTGTTAGCTCAATCGTGTAGAAAATTACTGTTCATTATTGGTGAAGCTTAATAAGGGTCGGTTGTTAATGTATCGACAAAGTATTATAAAATTGAGAAAGAGTTTGAAGCGTAGAACGCAGTCGCATACATTTCTGCTGACGGGTCGACCCCTGCCTCCTATGCGCCCAAGGCAAAACACGCTTGGGAAGATGAATAAAACGTTAAGTCTTTGTGTGCTGGCCAGATTAGTATGAACAATAGGCGGATATGAAATGGTCGAATTAACCTTATCTCCTTGATCACTGCCAACATCGTTATCACATATGGAAACATCTTTCGTTGATTGGGATAAGCCCATAACGTCCACATCAAATTCGCCAACCTATAATCAAATAGGAAGAATCACTCACATTTTTCTAGAAGCTCATAGCACGTCCTTCCATAGCTCTTGAAAAATGTGCAATTCTCAGCAACACCTGTTCAGTATTGGTCAGCCTTTCAAAAAAATGCTCTTCTATATTTCTGGGCTCGCATGTATTAGCAAAAGTGAAAACTTAGGTTTTTGATTTCATTTCGCTATATATTATCGCCAGTAGACTTCGACTGACCTCGAAAGTGAATTGATCTGGCAAATATTCTTTCCTTCATTCTCGAAATTTTTAGTTTCTTAAGGAACTGAATACTACTAGGATATTACCTCTCCTCTCACTCCTATCACACGAAAAGGGCACTTGTAAGAAACATGTTTCGAACAGCAACCAACGTCTTCATGGGAAAGGAGCACAGAGAGAAGTCCCGGAACTGGGCACGGCAAATAGCGATTTCTAATGGCTACAAAACTTTAGATCGGGATAGGTGTAGGAAAAATCCTAGGCTCCCAAAAGACAACTCTAGCGATAAAAAGGTCCCGTATATCCTGCCCCTCATTTCAAATGTAGCAAGTGCAGCTATAAAACGCTGTTTAAGAAGGGCTGGTGTGGAAAATTCGGTGACGATAAATGAAATTCCACCGAGTAATCTAAGACGCCAGCCAGTTCGTAACCGCCTCTATGGCCGTCTATGTGCAACGCAAAATTGCATAATTTGCCCTGATGGTGAAGACGTTGATTGCATGAGCTCGGGTGCAGTTTATCTGATTTCCTGTAAGGCGTGCTGAAGCGAATACATTGGCGAAACGAGTAGACCACTCTGTGTCCGCATAAAAGAGTACCTAGTCTGCAAACGTAAACCGAATACCCACTAGGCATGCATTTTTTAGTTTCTTAAGGAACTGAATACTACTAGGATATCTGTTCTACTTCGGTGAAACCTGTTTTGCTGACCCATATGTTTTGTAAATTTCCTCATTAACGTATTATTACGGTTATTTATAAAAAAAACTACTTGTTCCTCACTATCTGATTTCCTGTAAGGCGTGCTGAAGCGAATACATTGGCGAAACGAGTAGACCACTCTGTGTCCGCATAAAAGAGTACCTAGTCTGCAAACGTAAACCGAATACCCACTAGGCATGCATTGGACGCAGGAACATAGCCGGAGGACTTTGAGGTACGCGTCACGATCCTCGCACAGGAGACGAATACACAAGCGCGCAAAACTCTCGAGGCGTTCTGGATTAATTCCAGAAATCCGAAAATGGACCGCATGGATGCCTCATTATCACGCGTGATGTTGGGCAGTATATAAGCTTGTTATTCTGACGGGAGGGGCACATTACACTTCCATGTTAATTCTATGCGGTTGGTCTCCACGCGACGTATTTAGTGTAAGACTCATAGAAACCGGTGAGTGTGCAAAGAATCTGTATTCAATGTGATTAAAATCTTGATTTAGCGTTTTCTCTGTTTGGTTATGGAGGTGTTTGGCCGAGTAGATGGCAGTCAACTTGACCTTTCCAGGCTCTGAGGAAGACGAAATCCGCCGAAACGACAGCTTGTACGTAAATAAAGAAAAAAAAATAACACCTGGCGTTTGCTCAACAAGAATTCGAAGAATTAATAAGAGCATAAATAAAATAAAGTTCTTGGCCTTGACCAATCCCTGAGGAATGCTTTAAAAAAAACTACTTGTTCCTCACTAACGCTTCAATGTGTGCACACCGTTCCAGATGTTTCAGGCGTTGGCGAACTTGACATATCACCGGAAGTTTACCACCTCGAAGTCGTTCTCTCTAATGAATCTGCGTATCGGAAACCTACCGTAGTCGAGTTATGCATGTCAAAAAGATGTCGATGAATGTTGTGATGGTTGACGGAATGATATGGTGGTGGTGGTGATATCATGGCAGCCGTCGGAATGGAGCATGTAAGCAGCGAACACGCTAGTGACGATGTTAGATCGGCTACTAAATGCCCTTTTCATAATCACTATGTTTATATTTATGTTGTCTATGTTTTGAACTCTAGGTTGTAATCCGAATTTGTTCCTAGGAGACCACATCGTTGATGTGATTAGAAGGGAAATCCCTGTATCATCGAAGAATCAAGATTTCTGACTACCGTACGATAATGACAGCAGATAAGAAAGAAACGGTCTGGTATAGAAAAAGTTAGAAAAGATTAACATAATTATCAACAACAGTTAAGTGAACTTATGAGCTGTGCTGAATAGCGAATCTCCGATCATGAAATGATACGCCTTTGAATATTTCTCTCGATATATTTCCGATTAGGTAATCAAGTGTAGTGTTCTCAAAACAAAGTAGGATGACGAAACAAGAGATTACGTTAAATCATCAATCCTGCGTAGGCTTGACGCTGCAGAAAAATCATTGAATTTACACAGCTAAAGCTATCCCAAGAAGGATTATCGCTTATAGATCGATGCAATAAGGGAATTGCTCTCACCTGGTATATGACTGGTGGTAGCTGTAGATGGTATAGACGGTGTGCATGTTTGAATCATTAAGCTGTTCAGTGAGGAAATAGGTGAAGCAATCAGTTTATGGTAGGACGGATCACCCACACGCGACATCTCGAGCCTGAAAACGGAGGGGAAAGATGGTGGATTTGATCGACTTCAGTGAAATCGAAAATAAATGGTATAGCTGGCCGTTAACGATAGTCAACGATTCATAAAAGTAGTTATAGCCTAAAGATTTTATCAGCAAGAAGGTAAACGGAATTATCAAAAATTGGACTGCCAAATACCGATTTGAGGTATTCTGAATTGAAGAGTTTCCAGTTATAGAAGGCAGGAAGAATTATCGATTTGTTCTAAAGCTTAGTCGGACGGGTGAAGAAGAAAGTGATGAAAGATTGAACTATAATGTTTTTAATGTTGCTTATCTGCACCGAGAATAGCGACAATGGGTGAAGAGCAAAGACTGCACGTACAGATTTAATGTGCGTTCCACGAAATAAATACTGTAACACTCATGCGCAAAAAAGCGTCTATCGATAGACGTATTCGAACAATGATGTTCCCAGTAAAACTATACAAAGAAAATATGGGTCAGAGCAATTGCTTTTAAAGCGAATTTCTGAAGTGCAAGCAAAACCTAAATCAAGTGGTCATATTTCTTTTAGACAAAAAGAACTTAAAAATCGCAAATCTGCAGAAAATATTCGTCTCAATAGTAGCTGGGTCTCTTCGAATAGCCTAACACATTTCTTTTGATGCTTCATGAGAAAGCCAATAATGATCGTGTGAATGAATGGCGAAAAGTGTTAAACGTTATTGGAATTCGGCGGCCTGATATATTGGCCTCGATCGGTCCGCCGATTAATCGCACGAATCGCTGTCTCCTGGGAAGAATCCTGTTGCAAGGTAAGAAAACCTCGTTCCGAATCACAAGTGCCGAGAACTGTCTATAATGAAGCGCTTGAACGGTTAACAAGACATTCTGGAGAACGCAACGCTAGACTATCACCCATCTTATCAGTGACGGAAAAACATGACTAAGCGTCAAACTGCAGTTGAACCACATATAAACTCGAGTTTTTTAAAGATGAGATTTAGAAAACAACGTATCAATTAAAAAAAGTAACAGTCTTCCACTTTATGAAACAAAAGAAGCTTTTCCCAGGCAATTCTAGTGTCGATTCACCAATACTGAAGAATTAGGAGATCTGTTTGGCTGTGGAAGTGGCCGAACAACTGAGTATGGTGCACGTACTGCAAGGCATTTTCAAAACCGCGTAGTTCCACAATATCGAAGAAACAAGTAGCCATTAGAAATCAAATTCATACTTATGAGGAATATGACAAGGTTTAAGAATTATCTATGACTCATTCTTTTTGATGACATGACAAATATCAAACGAAAAAAAATTGTCGTCAATGCCTGACGTATGAGGAAAGAAAACCGCAACCTACTCTTTAGTTTTCATGTTGTAGATTTATGAAACTGAAAGAAAACCGAAATCATTTTCGAAAAAATGGTGAGGCTTGTAGAGGGGTAAAAATAATGACAGGTTGTGTAATACGCGGCAGTTTCTTCCAAAATAACCGCTGTTTAAAGCACAAATGTGGGGACAGAGATAATAAACATTCTTAACCAGCCGTATTAAATGCATGGTCATCAATCACGGAAAGTGAAAGGAGAAAATACTCATGAGCTCCCTATTGGCACATCTCCAGAGTTACAGCAAATCAATCTGTTCGTTGGGACGAGATGAACATCACACGTTTTCTACGATGTCCATGAAGCATTCGGCATTCATCAATACCTCACGGAAGGTGCCATGAATCCAAATAGGGTTAACGGATGTACATTTTTAGCTTCTACAACCAGTCTTGTGATCCCATAGGTAAATCAAGTTGCTGTTTTTATCCTTCGAGACATGTCTGGTACCAATTAGCCGACTCACTCCAAATGAGCTCGGTGAGCCCCGATGCAAAATGTCTAACCCACGAGCACGTGTGACTTGGATTGTACCTTTAACCACTGCGCTCTATACATTCTATGAAGTCACTCGTGGATACCATTTCTTTTAATAAAGCAGTCACAGCTGTATCACAAGGGACTCTTATCTGTGGGCGTCGACTCCTAATTGCCGCCCTTGTACTTTTCTACCAGCTCATTGCTAAATTTTTGGCATGATTGACATACCAACATTGAAGGGTCGAGAAACTATTTTCTTAAGTCGTCTGCGTATTAGAGGAAGAATGATCAGATTTGTTTCACGTCTATCTCATATTAGCTAACTGATGAAGCGCTAGAAGACTTCATTAGTAATCGAACGGCTCTATATACCTCAAAAGAGGCTGATATAAGAAAGCTATTCTAAAACGTTTGTAAACGTATAACTCAAAAACTGGAAAAGTGTAGTTTGATTGAAAATGTCATTTGGACTACTTTGCTGCGACGACTAGCATAGTAATGAGGGTTTGAGCAAAGTGCGATTACGCAGTGCTTCGAACGATTGCAATTGAACAATTCTATGAGACGTTTAATGTAAGAGTTGTCGCGAATACACATACACTTTGCTTACAAGCATAATGTTTAAAGCATTAGTGCTTCTACGCTGCCACTTCGTAAGTTTTTGAAAGGAAAGGCGACGATAGTCAAATAAACTGAAGTTGCTGGTGAGAAATAATTGGGCAGATCGAACTCATGAAACAGTAGATTGAGTTTGCGAATTTCCTACCAAAGACTCTTAAAGTAAAACATAAAGCAAGACGTGTTATAGAACCAATATGGGTGAATGAGCGGCTGAGTGTTGATAAACGCAATTGGATGGGGACCTGGGTGAGATGGCTGTGTGGAATGTGGACTGACGTAGCGGCAAGGTCGCCTCGCGCAGGACGTTGCGAATTCCAACGATTCCTGAACGTCGGCCAAAACAAATAAGGCACAATAAGAACGGATGCTTTGAACAAATCTGACTGAGATGGGAAAGGTAACGCTAATATTCAATAGGCAGATGATCTTTATAATAGAAGTTCTGGTAGCGAACAAAAGAAAGTTTATTTCCTGGTTATTTTTCTAGGATTCTGGCCCAAACGCCTTCAACTAAGTCTATCTGTTTGAAAGGTTCTCATCATTGTTCTTAGACTTTCCCTAAACAAGACGAGCTTCTTTCCCTGATGCTTGAAATTCTAACAAATTTCTACTGGATATCACTGTTGAGGTAAGCAAAACTGAAATGAGCAGAAACTTGACGTAGAATCGAACCAGTGACCCCATATGCACTGTTGGGCCTTTTCATTCCTGAGTTACACGCTTATGTTGCAGTTACACCTCAAAGTAGAGCTAAACACGATGTGTTTTTGGATTATTTCATGAAGCAGAGTGAGATAAACGTGAAAGAAGGTGGTTGATTTACCCACAAACATCCTACCGAATACGGTAAAATATCTAGTCATGCTGAAAGCACAATAATTATTGACAAGGAGGAAATGCTTTTCCTACACTAATACCACTTTTTAATCTACAATAAAGTGCCTGTAATTGTCGCTGTGGTGAAAAGCCATAGTGATTAATTACTTTATGTATTGCCAAGACTTCAAAAATTAACAGAGAAAGTTTTGAAACAAATCCTAAGGAACAGTGTGGCTTGTTTCTCAGTTAAAATTTTTGCGATACGAGTTCGAAGTTGAATAAAGATGAAGAAATCCTGCTACCTGGTAAAAGAAGACGTGACTGCATCGAAACTAAAATATCTCCATGGCTTCGACAGATCAGCATTCGGAATTGTTAACGATGTGAGCTCTTTTACTACAAAAGATTGTTCGAGCTATTGTTCGTTGCTAACATGTTTCTTCATGTCGTTAGATTATCACTTTGGTGTGTCTTATTCCCACTCCTACTCTGTTCGTTTTCCTTCACGTCTTTTTCAAGATGTATTGCCGGTATAAATATCCTCGCTTACGATGTCAATGCGTTAGAACAATGTTAGAGAGATAGAAAGGTAGAATGTTAGGCATCGAAAAATCTAGGACAGAAAAAATAGATATGGGCCCATTCGTTACACTGTAGAGGTAGTTGAATGTCTATTTGGCCAGAACAATCGCCTACAGTGGCCTATCGCTGTTTCGACTCGGTGTTTCTTTTTATTCTCCCAATCAAGTCTGCAACCAAATCGCTGAACCCGTTACGGATGGAGGGATTTGTTAGTCCGGCGTACTTGGGATCGAGCAGTAAGCTCTGTATGTTTTGAAGGACGTCTTTAATCACTGCTCTACACGTGCCTACATGAAAATGGACGAAAAAAGAGTTTTTCTGAAAATCATTGTTTGACAAAAAAACAACAGAAGAGAAAGATCGTTGGTCTTAAAGATGGTGATTTGTTTCGTTAGCATTACGTCGCGTTATGAAAACATTCACATCAGTCAATATTTGCAGTTCACAATAATTATTGACAAGGAGGAAATGCTTTTCCTACACTAATACAATCGCCTACAGTGGCCTATCGCTGTTTCGAACAATCGCCTACAGTGGCCTATCGCTGTTTCGACTCGGTGTTTCTTTTTATTCTCCCAATCAAGTCTGCAACCAAATCGCTGAACCCGTTACGGATGGAGGGATTTGTTAGTCCGGCGTACTTGGGATCGAGCAGTAAGCTCTGTATGTTTTGAAGGACGTCTTTAATCACTGCTCTACACGTGCCTACATGAAAATGGACGAAAAAAGAGTTTTTCTGAAAATCATTGTTTGACAAAAAAACAACAGAAGAGAAAGATCGTTGGTCTTAAAGATGGTGATTTGTTTCGTTAGCATTACGTCGCGTTATGAAAACATTCACATCAGTCAATATTTGCAGTTGTCATTTTTCTTTCTTCTTTGTTCCCTGTCACTATTTAGCTTTGTCACCAGAAAATAGCCAACGTTTTCAAAACTGAGCTATAGAGCATTCACTAAGTCATTTTTCATTTGTGAATTTGGTGGCTGCTGAGTGAAGGAACAAAAGCAGTTGGATTATGCAGAATTTTGCTCATGCTCTAGATAAATTGACTAAATTAAAAAACAAGTCTCAAAAAGGCAATCTAATGGAATTAGAGATATACAAAGAAGCCATCAGCAGCTAATACTGCTATAATTAGCAATATAATGACAACTGCAATAATAGCAGCAGTAGTAGTTAATAACAATAATGATAATGATCACTGAGCGGCAGTTTCTCCCAAGCTGATGAGTCCGGAGTTTCTATCAGGAAACCTAGCTAAGAGTAAACCAATACCAGCATCCACCACCGTCCTGGTATCAAAGTCGCATGGTGGCAAATCTCTCTCTGATCCACAAGGGCTGCAGCTGCCTGTGGTGGCAAAGATCTAGGGCAGACTCTAGCCAGGTTGACTTCGGGATTCCAGGGAAACAATGGGTTAACCAGCAAATCTGCGAAAAAAAGTGATTATGCTGGGGCTCGCACACCAGTGAGGACGGGCCCTCCAAGTCTCAAGTATCAAGTAATAATAATAATGATAATAATAATAATAATAACGGCATTGTCATTAATTGTCCCAAAAAGTTCTAAGGTTTGGAATATGTTTCACACCGAGAGGATTTAGTCATCGATTAGTTAAATAATTAATATTTTGACAGTGATAACAATATTGAGAATAGCAATAATAACGACCAAAGATCAGAGAGTGATCGTTCAGAAACATGACGTCATGATATTTTCTTCTTTTGGTTAGAGTGTGACTTTTTCTTTCAAATTATTCGCTATTCGTCGTTGCAAGAGATGCTCAGAATTCGAAATCGGTCGTTGTCCGATGACGTCGTTGCCGTCGCCGTTGAACGTCCGATGGCACACAACGAAAGCATGTGGATCAGACGATGAACGTTCTCAATACATCTGCTTCTGCTCACTACTGATCACTATTGATTGATTGTCAGACGTTCAGTCAACTCAAAAACTCTCAACCACAAAGTTATCGATTGGATTTCGACCATTTTTAGTCCTTTGGCGATAATGAAAACTTTAAATTATCATCGTTTTTTTAACAAACTAAAACGAAATTGATAGTAAAAGCTTTCATCACCTTTTAGTAAGGTAAAAAAAGAAAGAAGCTCTCGGCGTTGTTCAAGCCCTTTGGGATGCACCATGCATTCAACTTCATTAAGAATCGTTTGGAGCTCATTAAATCCACATCTGGCCTATACATTGACTAGTGGTGGTCTACCGATGTATCGAGCTAGTGCTGCTATCCTCCTACACAAGTCTGGTACCAATTTGCCGCCCCTGGAAGGATGGAGGGCTTGGTGGGCCATAGGTGCAGGGATCTATTCTACGGGTGTGTTGCAGGGCACCTCCGAACAACCACTACGTCACACGCGTCCTTTCATGATAGACTATTACATGAAACATAGCCGCAGTGATGCTAAGATATTTGCAAAACTCGGAAAGCTCACCTGAAGGTCCAAATTTTATTAATGTCTAAGCACCATTATGGTTATGTCAAACATTCAAATAATGTCTTTTTTCCCTGTGAAATTCTTAACGCATGTATGACTAGCCAGAACTTTTGGGGCGTTCGAAAACCTATTTTTTGGCCGCACGAGTTGTGCATTGAAGTGTTCGCCCGAAAGAAAGGTGTTCATGTAAATCGCCAAGTGAATAGCACAACTCTTTGCACCTGCCATTTTTAATGATCAGTTGAGCGTACATAAAATACTTGTACTTAGAGTTGAAAAAAAAACTTTTTATTTGCATTTTACATGGCCCGTCATCACATCCACCCTGAGGGTCCTAGAACTTCTTGCATTCGACTGCTTTTCCTCGCATTCATCGTCCACAAAGGTGTTCGAACAATTCGAGCGTGATATTGGGTGCTGCTTGAGAACCTCCCCTTCTTTATAGACGACTTAGATGCTGGCGAGTCAATTTCTTTTGCAGTCTTGGAAATAACCGAGGAAAGGTGCTTCCGTGCGCAGTGGAGCAAAGTGAGCATTGAGGAGGAAGTCGAAGTAGCTCCTTCGCTGATAGTCGGGTATTCCCCACTTAGGCTTTGTAGCAAAATAAACACTCAAAAAGAATATGTCGAAATCAATGCATACCGCCGACTGTGCCATCACATGTATGTGCTTATGTGTACGAAAACAGCCACTTAAGAGTTAATATTATAGTGCTGTACGATAACGTAGGAGATTGAAAAAATGTGAAATCAAACAACATCGAAGATGCTACAGAGGAGAAAACAACAAAACAGACTTATGAATTGCCGTTTTCTTGTTTAGCAATCGCGAGGTTGTTAAACAGTGTGCATTTACTTTCATACAATAACACACATACAACACAATCGTAGCCGTTAGCAGGCTAAACGAGGAACAGCAAAACGACAAATCAATGCATACCGCCGACTGTGCCATCACATGTATGTGCTTATGTGTACGAAAACAGCCACTTAAGAGTTAATATTATAGTGCTGTACGATAACGTAGGAGATTGAAAAAATGTGAAATCAAACAACATCGAAGATGCTACAGAGGAGAAAACAACAAAACAGACTTATGAATTCGCCGTTTTCTTGTTTAGCAATCGCGAGGTTGTTAAACAGCGTGCATTCTTTCAGATGGTATGGGAAATATTACGCGCAAATGAGGGGGCTGGCAATGGGACAGCGACTGGCACCAAGCCTTGCCATTGCGTTTATGTCTGGAATAGAATCCCCGGTTATCGACCTCCGCCCGCTACTCTACTGCAGATGTAGACTATTGCTTTGTCATCCGCTCCACACAGGAGGAGATGGACAAATGTTTTGAGTTATTGAACAAACAGTCGGGGCACATCAAGTTCACCCGGGGAAACCGAAAGACGACTGGCTCCCGTTTCTAAACGTTCAAATTAACTTGTGAAGTAGCGGTTACATAACAAAGTGGTACCGAAAACAAAGTAACAAGAACATCCTGGTTCATTCTCATTCTTCCCATCCTTCACACACAAAGAGGGCGTTTGTGAGAAACACGCTTTAAACAGCCACTTCTGTGTGCACACGTAGGGAACTAAAGGAAGAATCGCGCGGCTTGGCTCGGCAGATAGCCATCTCCAATGGCTAGGAAATAGTTGCCGCACGAGATAAATTTAGGAGGAGAGCGACGCGCCGAAACGAAACACTTGGCCCAAAGAAGGTCCCGTTTATGTTGCCCTTTATTAGTGATGAAGTAAACGTAGCTATAAAACGATGCTCAGAAAAGGCAGGTCTAAATCAATCGGTAGCGATAATTAAAACACCACCGAATACTCTTCGTCACCAGTTAGTTCGCAACCGCTTGTATGACCGTCTATGTAAGACACAAAATTGCGTAATTTGCCCTTACGGCAGGGACGATGACTGCATGAGTTCAGGCACGATATACCTGATCTCTTGTGGTACTTGCGGAGACGAACATATTGGCGAAACGGGCAGACCTTCATGTATCCGCATAAAAGAACACCTAGATGGCAAACGAAAAGCAAGACAAGGCACGCCATTAGGCACGCATAGGATACAAAAGCATAACGGAGATGATTTTGATATAAAAGTCGGTATCCTCGCACAGGGTACTAAAACACCAACTCGCAAACTCCTCGAAGCTTTTTGGACAAACGACAAAAATCCTACAATGAATAGCAGGGAGGAATGTCCCGAAATCACGCGTGATCTCGCCCCTTACCTTCGCATCAATCGTTGATGGGTGTGTTGCAGTCGTCAACCATATGCGACTCTGGACGGCTGTTCTTCCTCGGTGGAAGACAGGTGAAAAGAGCGATGGGTTGTTCGAGAAGCTGTAGATCTTGTATTTATTGCTCAGATTTCCATCTTTCTGTTTGTGCTGTTAAAGTGTTTGACCTAGTAAGTTGCGTATTAGTGTACCCTTCCAGGCTCTGAAGAAGGCGATTCTGCCGAAACGTCAGCTACGATTGTGTTGTATGTGTGTTATTGTATGGAAGTAAACGTATGTCGTTTAACAACCTCGTGATTGCTGAGAGAGAAAACGAACGAATTCATAATCCATTGCCGAGGTTAATAGAAAGTCGCTCCCATGTACTAAAACAGACTTATGCGAAAAAATGAATAACTCAACGTTACCACATTAAGGACCAGCTTTTTTTTATATTTGATTACAATCATGTGTTTAATTGGATATGTTCAATTAATGATTACATCAAAAATTTTCAAAAATTTTAACAAAAGTTCCGCCATGACTTAGTTATTATAGCCATATTAACCAGCTTCATTCATTAGCCAATTAGTCAACAAATAAATTAGTTACCAGCCCAAATAACTAAATATCTTTACAGGGCGTGTGTGGCGCAGTGGTCGGAGGCGCCTTGCAACACACACATGGTATTAGTCCTTGCGCCCATGGTCCACTAAGCCTTCCATCCCTCGTGGCTCCGCAAAGTGCTACCAAATTTATCAGGGAGGATAGCAGCACTGGCTCGATACATCGGCAGGCCACAGCGTGTCATTGTATGGGCCAGATATGTATTCAGTCATCTCCAAAGTCTGCTTAATGAAGTCGAAAGCATGGGGCATCCTTCAGAGATACAACAACAACGACAACGAAGACATATACCAACCTCGCACCACCTAAAGAAGGTCGGTTTATAAGATCATAAATAAATATATTAACTATACATGTCGAGGTTTATAGAAAGTCGGTCTTTTGAGTTACTTGGTACCATATTTTTCTTGGAGATAACAGCACGGATTCAATACACCAGTTGGGCACCGCACGTGCTCATATTGACTAGATAGGCATTCGGTTATCTCTATGATCCTTGATGAAGTCGAGGGTGTAGCCCATTTTTTAGGGACTAAGCTGCACCGGACGCATTATCCTTTCATGCCTTTACCCTTTTATTCTTCCGAAACAATGGAATGATATGAGAAAAAAGAGGAGTACGTTGTATAGCACAAAAAGGAGCCATTTGTGAAAAAATAGCACCTGGTTCGATTGCTACTATGTCATATCAATTAACGTATTTAAAGCACTTTAATGGAGCAATCGATTCTTACAAAATTCGTTGATAAATGATGAAAAAAAATCGACTTAACAGTCAGTAAGTCCTCACCTCAAGTTGTGTAGACTAAATTATCAATGAATTTTATGGAGGATACGCAAATATCATTGAAATTCAACCACAAGGATGCCGAGATGTGAACAATACTCGGAACCCCGCTTAGGTTTCGAGCCTGCGATTGCCCTCTACTCAAAGGCTCACGTACTATGCGCCACACCAGCCGAGGCCTTTTACTTTTCCCTCAGCCATAGGAATTAATCAATACTGACCAATTCTTGTTCATATAGCAACTCCTATGAGGTCACTGATGATGAAATGCGTCTGTCCGTATTCTAAGCGGGTCGTTGCATTAAATTCCGACTGCCAATGGATATGGTCTTTGACCTGAGCGAAGAAGGCAAACAGTAAAAAGCAAAGCGTTGGCGCTCGTTTTAACGTCGTGTTTTCTGTGAAAATCAGAGATTGTAGATCTTTTTCAAATCGATTTTTCGTATTCACCGGCATCCAGAGCTATTCACTAGCACCTATCTTGTTTTTATGCTTTAGAAATAGAATCCTAACGTTCAAATCTTACATAGCTACCAGATTAAGGTGGAGATAGTACAAATAGTGCACTTAAGTTATATAATAGAAATACATTGTATACATAAAAGGAGCAGTGGTTAGAAGCGCCCTACAATACGCAAGGGATCGATCACAGCGCATCAGGATCCCTAAGCCTTCCATACCACCGGGGTTGACAAATTGGTACCAGACTTATCTTGGAGGAAAGCAGCACAGGCTCGGTACATCAGCAGGCCACCATAAGTCATTTAAAGGCCAGATTTGCATTTATCACCTCTAACGATGCTTGATGAAATTGAATGCACAGCGCGTCCCTCAGGAATTGATCAACGCCGAGGGTTTTATCTTTTATCCTGTTTTTATATACATAAGAAGATTAGCGGAATTCTCCATGAAGTAAATGTTCGTTTGAGTACTTCGTTAAATTTTCAAAAGATTCTGGTCGGATAATAAACTACTTCTCGTCAACAATTTACGCACGCCATTTTTTGTAGTCTTTCCACTTCCGCTATCATTCGGTGATTTCTGCCAAAGTAGGGCCTGAGCTCTTGCTTCCACTGACACAATAAGGAAATGATATACTTATAATACGTACAGCCAGTCGTCAAGTCAATAAATCAATTTTGATAGATACAAAGCTAGATAAAACAGAACCAGAATGCTAATCGATAATTCGTCACTGCAATGTTTATCGAAATTTAGTCTACCAAATAAACTCACGGTATCATGAAAGGTCAATGAACTTTGACTTCTAAGTACTAAAACAACTATAATGAATGTGTTTCACAGTAAAAATTTAAAATGAAATGAAGTGGAAGTGGAATGAAATGGCAATGAAATTAAATGGAAATGAAAACTGAAATGGAAATGGAAATAGAAATGGAAACATAGATGGAAATGGAGATGGAATGAAATGAAGTGAAATGAAATGAAATGTGGATGAAATTTCAGTGGAATTTCTGTGACAGTTACGTGACCAGCTGATATGACTAGTCGGAACTTTTATTGGGTAATTTAAGGCAAGAAGAGGATGAAAAAGATGAAAAATGTAGAATAATCAGTCACGACATGGAAAAAAAACACTAGGATGTTTAATGAATGACCTGATGGCATCACATAGATTTTCAACTAAGTGCACTATAGCTGGAACGAGCTTTACCGGTTTCATAAAAGACCTAGCAGTTCAGTTCCACGTTTATTCTTTTACATGGTCATCATTAGAAACGAATGCCAAATGAAAAACATAGAGAGCATAAAAATGGGTTTTTATTAGCGAAATTCATTCAGAAACTGAGTTTTTAAACGTTGATGAGTTAACAACGCCCGAAAAACGTAGACGTTCTTCTGAACAGCTTCCGAGTGACGTTCATCTTCCTCATCAACGACAGTGGTGACAGGAACACACTGGCCTTTACTTTGGTAAATTACCTTTTCACAACGAGAACATTTCCATGCGGAAAGAAGAAAATTAGGGAGCATTGCCGAATTTCAGTAATGAGCAGTCGACGATTTAAGAAAAACACAGGTCAAGAACCAGGAAGCATTGAACGAATTAATAAAGCCCGCATTTGCGAAAGTGATAAACGCATGATGATGGACGAACGATGACGATTGAACAGTTCAGGAATATCATTATAGTAAATGAAAGGGATTTTTGTAAAGTAGAACTTCAGAATTATTCTCTGAAGTCGGTGATTCGGCACTTTTTTGACTAGTCGTTTGCCCGTAAGTTGACCAATCGCAGTAATCTATGCCGTCGTATTGGAAGTATCCTGATCGCAGTCGACGAATCCTGCAGACAACGACTGTTTGTTGATGAACAGCTAGCTGGGAGTGTTGTTCTAACATGTTAGATATTAATGGCGATTCAAGGAAGAACCACTCTCGACCAGCAGGGACATCACATTGAGGAGAAAAGCCGTCAGAACTTAGTACTGTATTACCGCACCTGTATAAAAACTTCATCACCACCATGAATGATAAAACTGAAAAACGACGAAACGACTTAAGCAACTAACGAGTCTTGCATCATATCCATGTTGGACCACATAAGTACCTAAATGGACGCTGAAAGTAATTGAAAAAAATCACATTAGATTCAGCTTAAGAGAAAATTCTCCCATACATTTCCATGAAGAAACAGGAAAAATGCCAAGAGATTTTTTCATCAATGGATGGTTTCGGAGAAAATAATGGAACGAACTACTTCGCAGGAGCACAGCCATGTATAGTTTTACTTGATACTTCACAGCTGAATGGCCCGTCCTCACTGGTTGTGCAGGCCCCAGCGTAATCACCATTTTTCGCAGATTTGCTGGTTAACCTATTGTGGTCCCCTGGAATCCCGAGGTCAGCCTGGCCTAAGCCTGCCCCAGGTTTTCACAAGCACAGGTAGTCGCAGCCCTTGTGGGTCAAAAGAATATTTGCCACCATGAGACTTTAATACCAGAACGGTGGTGGAGCCTGAATTGCCCTTAGCTAGGCCTTCTGATGGAAAGTCCGGACTCCTTCTTAGCTTGAGAGAACCTGCCAGGGAGATGAACCCCCTCCGCTGTACATAGCAGTCAGATTGCGCACTTGGAATAGGTTCCTTAAATCCGGTTAATTAATGTATCGGCGATGCTGAAAAAGGTATATGATGTTCTCTAATACAATCTCCACACCGGGAGATGAACAATGAGTACGCCCGATTATCAGTGAACGGAATCACAATGCAAGTATTCCATTAAGAAGCTACCTTAAATAATAGTGGACACGTGCACTTCTGCCCCATGTCATCCATTATTGGGTGCAGGTGCCGTTGAGTGTGAACCGGAACAGAGGACGAAACTCGTAAACGTCATCATCTGCGCAACAGACCTGTTCCATATGTGATAACCGTCATCGGAAGAAATTAGTGAACATTACCTTGTGGTATGCATCTTCATTTAAACTAGATCATTCACAAAAAAGATAAAGTATTAAACACCTGACGTTGATCCATTCCTCACCGATGTGCTACTTATTCGATAACGTTAAGCGCCACAGAAGTGAATAGAGGAAGTGAATATATATTTTTCCTCCAATTACTTGCAGTTTTTTCCGCCGTATCAACATTGTGTTTTTATTTTATACAAGTCTGTTTTCAATTTTCTGACACAGATGAGATGTGGATTTTTGAATGAAGTATAGGGCCGAGCAAAGTATTATGTTCCCCAAAGAGGGTCTCTGACCACTGAGCTACAAGCGCGCCAAGCCTTTCATATTCGTATTTTTGATAAACTGATGTTGTAGAAATACTTATGATCAAGTCACTGGATTGAACTTACTCGTGTATTGGAGGTAGAACGGCAAACATCGTTGTCGTGAAAGTGGATCAGAATTTTCCACTCAGAGTCATAGCAGGTGTTTTTCGGTGGTCGGGTTTGTTTGCAGCACGCCGCCCGCCAATAGAGCGAAGTGCTGTTTGGCTGTGGTATGGGTGAAGGTGGGCTCCTACGAGGGTGTAGATGGTTATCCTGATGTTTTTGTCCCGTTAAAACCCGATGTATTCAACAAATTCCTTGCATAGCGCGAATGATTTTTTGTCGTTCGTGCCCTGTCTTCGAACATCCGTCATTGATTCATGCTGTACGACATGTCATTAGTACAACGAGAAAAAATTTGATTCTGAAAATAGTGCAGAATTGATAGGCATGCGCTGTGTCATTGTTGTTCATCACGAATAAAGTGAAAATTCATTAAATGACGACGTTGATCAGTTACCATGTCTTTACAATGATTTTAACTGTTGTCAGAAAATGTTAAATTCGGATTTCATTTCGGTTAACCCGGTATCAAAGCCTAATTTGACAAAAAGATATCGCTGTGAAGAATAACGCAGGTCCTACGTTTCGTCTATCTCTCAGCTAGTTCTGTCTATCATGCCATCAATAATGACCTGCCAGCGAGATTGATCTGAGGAGGAAAAATCTGCTGAGAGACAGGCGAAACGATGGAACTGTATGGTGTGGTTGTGAACACGTTACCCCCCGGAAAAGACAATAGCGCGTTCGTTCCCCAGCGCATGAAGCCTAATTTGACAAAAAGATATCGCTGTGAAGAATAAGTTGTGACTTCGTGGTGAATGAGCAGGTCCCGTTAAAATCCGATGGACAAAAGTATGGAACCTTGATAGAATAAGAGGTAAAAGTAGAAACGACATCTAGGACCAAGGTTTTAGTAACAATATTTCCACCACCATCAATTTATTTCGCCTCTCTTTCTAGGCTACTGATGAAGAAGTAGCACATTTTAAATAAAACAATAGATAAATAAAATAATAGAGATCGGAACGTTTGCCGAATGAACATCTGTGCCAATCTCTTCTTGGCTTAACAATCCAGGAAAGTGTTGATTGTTACTGTTCAGGTTAAATGATAGTCGGTTTCAAAAAATATTGCTTCTAATAGGAACAATTTTTCTTGAATTTCCTAGACAGTCTCGTTAAAAATATTGTTGTAATAAGGTCTCTCTAACATCCCCTAGACCTTTTCGTCAATTCCATGCTGCAAGCTTCTGTAAACGATAAAAACGACAATTTGGTGGAGAACATTTATAAGAATTAAAGGCTTCTAAGCGTTACCTGAAAATAGTGCAAATTTGAAAGGGACGCCAATAACTTAGTCTTAAATTATGCGAGTATTGATTTCTGATAAAAATAAGCCATTCAGTTGTTTAAGTAACTTTATTTTCATAGTGCTTATTCATTTCTTCAAGGCAGTCGTGGGAAAGCTTTATGTAGCCTGTATGCTATTTCCGTATAGATGTAGACCTCTAACCCAGTTCATCCCATTTCCGCATTGTGAAGCGACATTGTTCCTGATCATTGAACTACCATGTACAGGCCACAGCTCATTACTCGTTGAAGTCATCAAAGCTGAGAACGAGTTGGACATTTCCAAAAGAAATTCAGTTTCGGCTAAAAATATGCTACGTTGCGCGCCACCTATTAATCCATGTCTACATTCCTGAAAAAGAAAGAAAAATCAAGATCATTAGCTGGAAAGGGTGATACGCTTCTTGTACTTTAAACAAACAGAAGGAATGGCGCAGCCATAACGTTCCGCAAGGACTGGTGAAAAATTCACTTCGGTTCTCTCGGAATACCTGATGATAAACGAAATACATGTGAAACAATTTTAACTTATTATTTACTGCCTACTCTTTTCTAATGGGAGGGCATATTGTAAAAAGTAGCTTCAGCAATGCTAAGATATCTGCAAAATTCCGCACCTCAGGTGTCTGCGGTGGGAACGGACGCGCTATTGTCCTTTCAGGGAGGTAACGAGTTCACCACCACACCACGCAGGTCCTACGTTTCGTCTATCTCTCAGCTAGTTCTGTCTATCATGCCATCAATAATGACCTGCCAGCGAGATTGATCTGAGGAGGAAAAATCTGCTGAGAGACAGGCGAAACGATGGAACTGTATGGTGTGGTTGTGAACACGTTACCCCCCGGAAAAGACAATAGCGCGTTCGTTCCCCAGCGCATGAACATGTGGTCCAGAGTTTTGCAAATACCTCAGCATCATTGGAGTTACATGTGATAAAGTTGACTTCTGAATTGTACCACCAGAATGATACTATTTTCATATAAAAATCATAGTTTAAAAAAGCAACTTAACAAAAAGAAAAACTGCTGACAAACGAGGTGAGGAGGAAATCGAAAATGTGATGGAAACATTCCTTGACATCAATGATAGTTTTATATTCTGGCTGAGAGTCTAGTGCGATACAAACATGCGGATGAATACAACGGCTTGAACAAAGCGCGTAGTATTACAGCGAGCGCTGGAATGTCGAGAAATGAGCAATGGAATTCGAAACATCTGGTATCTGGATTTCAGAAATTGCACTAAGTATTTGTGGAATTCGGGAACACAGTGAAATGTTCTTAGATGTTTCACAGAATGTTCGGCATTCCACAGTGTTCCTGAGTCAACAACGTACACGTTTCAGATTTCAAACACTTCAACCAGTCGTACTTCTGCAGACTTACACTCAACCATAAGACGTCATCGGATATGGAATGATTTGGAAAATATACGAGAACTTTTCGAGATATTTTAAAATTATCAAAGTAGCAAGGCCATCTGAAAAAATGCTAAATTTTACATCAAAGATGTCTTCTGAGATACTGCGATAGTGTATCTGAGAAGAGATGAACTACTGCGATTGACTTCTGTTATAGAGGGGGTCACTAAGTTTCACCATATCTTCACCTCATTTTCACCAGTAGGAACTTTCTAGGAATAAGATGAATCGAAGGGGAAGTACAGTAGAGTACATCAGTGAAAACAAATGAAGCATCATCAATGGTCTGGTACATCGATCAGTCCTATTGTTGTTTACGCATAATGAATAATTTAGCATTTGACTTCTCGTCATTAACATCAGAAATTTAGATATCTGGAATAACTAACATGTACTACTGCTTTATTAGAAGGCCGTGTAGTGCACTGGTTAGAGATGCTGTGGAATATACAGAGATTCGATCGCGAGCGTCAGGCTTACCAAGCTTTCCACCTCTACGGGGCCTGAAAACTGGTACTAGACCTGCCTGAGAGGGTAACAGCACTGGATCGATACACCGGTAGGTCACCACGAAACATTGTAAAGGTCGGATATGCATTCAACTACCTTTAACGATGCTCGATGAAGCAGAATGCATAACGCATCCATCAGCGATTGATCAATGCTGAAAGCTTTATTCTTTTATTTCTAGTTGTTAATCAATAGTTTACGTTCTGCTTTAACACTGTAGCAACCACTTACTCAACACCAATGTCTCGCTGCCTCATCGTCAGCAGAGCATGTAATTTAGTGTTAAACTGCGATTGTCCAGAGAAGGTTAAATTTGCGCCATAAAATGCTAAAATGAGTAGGAGTTTATTGTTTCCATTTCGAACCCCAGCTATGAGTAAACCAATATCAACGGCTACTACGATTTTCTTACAAACCTGGTCGCAAAATGTTAAATTTTGTCAAACCAAAGATGGTTGGCTACTGTCTGTGATGACGAGAACAAGGCCTTTCTCAAGGCTATCTCAAGGCAGCACGAAATAACAATCGTGCCTAATTTTTAAACTACCGATTCAATGGAAGTCGGTCTGAGTCCTATACGGCTTTTCATGAAGGCAGAGAGTATGCAAGTAAATGACAAGTTAGTTTCATTGTTTCAAAGTTAAAAATGTTACCACTCATTTCCCTAATATCCCTAGTCATCAATCAGGTCGAGTTGGAGCGATGGTATTACTGTATTTAGCATTCACCTGCATCACCTGTAGTCCCGTTGACCGTCGAGTGAATCGAGCGGGCGCCAGCAAATCTTCCATTTTTCCCTGTCGCGTGCAAGTAGCCCAGTGGGTTCTGCTCGCTCTAGGGAGTCGTTGAGCACCGTATCTTTCTTCTTGGCTCCTCGTGAAGAGCTCTGACCATTGGGTCGGTGGTCTTCCTCCAGCACGCTGGACATTTCGAGGAATCAAATCACTAACGGCTGTTGTCCATCGGTTATCATTCATACGGATTACGTCCTTCGCCCACCTTATCTTCAACTCTTTGGTCTACAGAACGGCATCATTGATATTTGATCGTTGACGCAGGTCGGAGCTTCGGATCCCATCCCTTACTTGTGTGAGACGGGATACTCCTAGCATCGGCCTTTCGACTGCGCCTTCGATAACTCTGAGTGATCTTTCATTCTGCTTACGCCACGACCAGGTTTCTGACGCATACGTTAGGGCAGAAAAAGCCGTTGAGTCGAAAAGGTGGGCGCTGAGTCGGGTGTTCTTTGTTCTCTTCACTACATCCTCGATGCTCCTGAAAGCTCCCCAAGCCGATCGTTTCCTTCTGCTCAGCTCTTGAGCTAAGCCGTTCATCGTATTGATTGCCGAACCTAGATAGACATAACTGGAGCATTCGGAGACAATCTTTCAATTGATCGTTAATGGAGCATACGAAACCAATCCGCTCCTCATGAACATCGTTTTTGTGGGATTTAGTCGAAGACCAATCTTTCCACAAGCTTTATCAAAGTCTGCAAGCATACGTTTCGTTTGGCTAATGCCTGGTGTTATAAGGACGATGTCACCAGCAAAGCAAAGATGATGTAAATGCCGACCATCGACTTTTACTCTCATATTATCCCATTTCAATGTTCGCATGACGTTCTGGAGGGTGGCCGTAAATAATTTTGGCGAGATTGTATCGCCTTGCCTAACTCCTCTTTTGACGTCAACGTTAATATCGTTGTAGAATGGTGAAATCTTGGTTGTCAAATTTTCGTACGGCTCACGAAGAATCCATAAAGATGTACTGAGTAGAAACTCCTTGACTACCAAGGGCTTCCATGACTGCTTCTATCTAAATTGAATCAAAGGCCTTCTGTAGATCGATTAAAGTGAGACAGAGTGGTATTTTGTACTCTTGCGATGCTTCAATGAGCCTTGTTACCGTGTGGATGTGATCCATTGTACTAAATCCTTTTCGAAATCCTGCTTGCTCGCATGGCTCTCCGTAGTCCAGTGCTCTGTCAAACCTGCTTAGGACGACTCCAATGAAAAGTTTATAGACTACAGGCAGCAAGCAGATTGGGCTATAGTTGCCTATATCGTGGAGAGCATCTTTCTTGAAAATTAGCACGGTCTTTCTAGCCTTTCATTGAGTAGGAACTTTGCATTCAGACACGTAGCGTGTGAAGAGCCAAGCCAGCATGCTTACGAGGGCTGGTGAAGGGTTGTTCAAATATTTATACTGTGTGGAGGAGGTGTAGCTCGATTCATCAATCACGAAATAGCATATCGGAATTGGAAAGCGAGAACCGATGGTACAACATATCCATCCTCTATTTCATATGACGGGTAGTGGACGTGGCTATCGAAGAGATCTGACCTGTGTTGGTGAATGATTTTCTCCTTTGCCTTTCTGGACGCTGTTACTGTTCCGTCTGGGAGTCTAAGTACAATCATCTTGGCCTTGCAATTGGCGAAGCTTCGGCGGACTTTGCGAATGCTTCTCCCAGCCTCTGCAGCTTCGACCATTACTGCTGCTCTTCTCTCTTTTAGATCTTCTCTTATTTCCTGCCTGCATTGTTTCGCAAGTACGGACGTAACCTCGCGGTTGCTTGCAGCTCGTGCGATTCCACGCTAACATATCAGCACGTGACGGGTAGTGGACGTGGCTATCGAAGAGATCTGACCTGTGTTGGTGAATGATTTTCTCCTTTGCCTTTCTGGACGCTGTTACTGTTCCGTCTGGGAGTCTAAGTACAATCATCTTGGCCTTGCAATTGGCGAAGCTTCGGCGGACTTTGCGAATGCTTCTCCCAGCCTCTGCAGCTTCGACCATTACTGCTGCTCTTCTCTCTTTGAGATCTTCTCTTATTGCCTGCCTGCATTGTTTCGCAAGTACGGACGTAACCTTGCGGTTGCTTGCAGCTCGTGCGATTCCACACTAACATATCAGCACTAGTGTTTTTGGAGATAGAGGTCTCTTGGTGATTTTCGAACTCTCAGCTTTCATAGCGCACTTGGATAGCCGCTCGCCTTGTTCGTTCAATTCTAATCATGTGACTTTCCTCAGACTTTCTTCTTGGTCAAATTTTGGCATTGAAATCTCCAATGATGACCTTGAAGAACGTATCGTGCTCTGTGTAGAACTTCTCCAAGTTCATATAGAACGCTTCGACTTCTTCTTCGTTATAGTTTGATATCGGCGCGTAAACGACGAAGATTGTCAAAGCCGGTATTGATCAACATCTTTTTAATCGTAAACGCTCGATTCGAGTTGTTAGTTGCTCGAATGAATCGATGTTCGTGGACAAACTCGTGTTGACGAGAACGCCAACACTGCGTGTCATCGACGGCGTTGAATGGGTGGCGTCGCCTCGTCTCGGCCAGGCCGATGACGACGTACCTTACGGTATGAGCAAGTCCTCGATCGAGGACTCGGATGCGAGTGTACGTGCATTGTAGATACAGATCGTCACCATAGTTCCTCTTGACCCAGGCAGCTTCCATTAACCCTGAGATTTTAGCAGCCTCTTCTTACTCGCCCTACCCAACGCTGCGAAATTGGGGCTCTTTCGGGGTCAGGGGAATGAGGCCCGTTTTTTAACTGTTTGGCATTTTTGATACTCACGTAATGTACGTGCATTATAAGTACAGATCGTCACCATTGTTCTTTGTAATGAAGGCAGCCTCCATTGGCCCTGGGATTTTAGCTGCTTCTCTGTACTCGTCGTTCCCAACGCTGCTAAATCGAGAGCTCTTCCAGGGTCAGGGAAACGAGGCCCGTTTTTTTTTACTGTATTAGCCACGTATAGTTTACTGAGTTCTGATCGTGGGGCTGAGCATACTCACGGGTAGCTTGCCAGGCTCTCCCAAAGTGAAAATGGAACTTATTGTTGAAGGCGACTCCTAACCGCCCCCATATAGTCCCCTGTTACTTGATTGCAGGCTTTTGGCCGAATTGACTCGTAGAATACAATCTGCATAGGCGAGAACGAAACCACACACGCATGCATTAATGCGGCTAGTGAATACAGAAAGTATGTGCCATATCGGCGCAGCAGAGACAAGGAGTCCATCCCCTGGATCCACCTGCGTCTCAGTAAAGCAAAAGTTGCTTTTGGTTCGCGATTAACCCTCTATCCGCTACCTGGGGACGCACCACATAGCCTCGCGACTAAACGGCTCGAGGTCACTCATGTGATGGAGATCCGTGGTGTATTTAGCATTATTTATCCTTTTCACAAGTACGTTTTGGATTTCACATAGCTTATAGCTTAATATTTTCACATAGCTTAGTATCCGCGTCTGTCACATAGCTTATAGAATAGATATATTGTTACAAATGTGTAACGGAACTCTTTAGATCAACAAATTCATTTTACACTGGTACGACAACTATAAAATAAAAGGATAAAGCTCTCGGCTTTGATCAAACCCTGAGGGATGCGCCATGCATTTAACTTGATTAAGCATCGTTGGAGGTGGTAAAAAGAGTAGGCAGTAAATACTAAGTTAGGGTTGTGATTATAACTGTATCTTCAGCTCAACCAGGTTCGTTGCCGATTTGGGTTCTCCAAATCAATCCCGCTAATGGGTGATTACTGACGGTAGAGATCGATAGAACTAGCTGATAGACAGGTGAAACGAAGGACCAGCATGGTCTGGTAGTGAACACGTAACTCTCCGGAAAGGGCAGCAGCGCGATCGTTGCCCACCGCAGACACCTGCGGTCCGGAGTTTTGCAAATATCTCACTGTCATTGAAGTTTGGAGGCGATTGAATGTACATCTGGCCTTTACAAAGACTCCCGGCGGCCTACCGATGTATCGAATCAGTGCTGCTATCCTCCTAGATAAGTCTGGTGCCAATCTGCCGACACCGGAGGGGTGAAAGGCTTGGTAGACATTGGGCACGAGGATCGATTCCATGTATGTGTTGCAGGGCACTGCGCCACACGCGCCCTTTTTTACAAAGTAAGTTTTGGACTTTGGAAAGCTTACACGACAGTAATAACAAACGATTTATGTTAGTTTCTTTCAAAAAAAAAAACTACTGTTTAAAAAGGTAACTGTCGAAGGTGGTTTCTCGATATCTGGTGTCAGTGACGATATGAGGATCCCACAGATTTGTGGTAGAAACTTTTCTCTATCGCTTTTCCTTTAGATTTTATATAAATTTGAAAGTAGAAATTTTGAAAAATTGAAAACTCAACTTAAGCTCATGAATTCTCCAGCCAGCACGTTAAATTCGAAAGCACTGACGATATGTTGGCGAACATCATTATGTCCTAATGAACAAACACCCGTTTATTCAATTGCATTCTGCTATTGGAACTAGAATATCAACGAAAAAAAAAGCAAATAAGTTAAGCTACAGAAGGTTTAAATTTAATTTTGCATACTATCACAATCTATCACATACGCAATGACCTGCGTTGCAATATATTTTATTTAAACTAATAAAGCTCACTATGAGGGAGACATTCCCAAGGCCGACTTGCTATTCACCTCGGCGTTGATTGATAATTCACTGTTTTTCTTCGATAACGAAACATCGAAACGAAACACGACATTGATATTATAGAATTTATTAGAATACAATAGCTAACGTCTCGGCGATTTCGCCTTCTTCAGAACCTGGCAAGGTCAAATTGGCGTGCAATTTGCTCATCCAAACACTTTCATAACCTTAGCAGATAAGATTTGACACAAAATTACATTCCCGTAATAAACAGCATCTTTAAAACATCCACCATTCCATTCATTGCAAGTATTCTAATTAGCTAGTGTAGAGCACCCGCACACAGTAATACATGGTCAAGGTTTGTGCCTGCGTTAGGTCATAGAATTAGCTTGAGGTATGGCACCGGAGGTGGGCCGGACACGTAATGCGTATGAATGATAACCGATGGACAAGAGCCGTTAGTGATTGGATTCCTCGAGATTTCAAACGTACTGTAGGAAGACCACCGACCCGATGGTCAGAGTTCTTCACGAAAAGCCTAGAAGGAAGATATGATGCTCGGCGAGTTCCTAAAGCGAGCAGAACCCTCTGGGCTAGTCTTGCACGCGACAAGAAAAAATGGAGCATTCACTGGCGCCCGCTCGTCACTCGACGATCAACGGAACTACGGAGTGACTACAGGGTGATGGAGCAGGGTCACGAAACTCCTGCTTGCGGTTCATTTTTAGAATTTTGGAATTAGTCCAAAACGCTTCAAGAGTTTTACGCGCTGATGTTTTCGATTCGTGCGTGAGGATAAAAAAGGATAAAGCTCTCGGCGTTGATCAATCCCTGAGGGATGCGCCATGCATTCGACTTCATTAAGTATCGTTGGAGGTGATTGAATGCACATCTGGCCTTTACAATGACTCGCGGTGGCCTGCTAATGTATCGGGCCAGTGCTGCTATCCTTCCAAACGAGTCTGGTACCAATTTGCCGACCCCGGAGGGATGGATGGCTTGGTGGGCCATGGACGCAGGAATCGATTCCACGTGCGTGTCGCAGTGGCGCCTCCAACCGCTGCGCCCCTATGCGTGACGATAGTGACTTCTATTTCAAAATTTTCTCCGCTGCTTCTGTGTCTACTTTGCGCCTAGTGGAGTATCTGGCTTCAATTTAGATTTAAAGAGGACATCTGTAGGATTAAAGCTGAAAACAGTTACTATTTTCGCACCCAGTGGATTGCGATCAATGCACATCGGGCTTTATGGCCTGAAAAACAAAAGGAAATAAAGGACGACAAAAAGCACCGCCACAAAAACATTGGACGAATAGTTGTACCAACAAATAGGGAACATTTGCACCAATCTAAGCGTTTGTCGAGATCCACTTTTTCCCATTGATTGATTTTTACGATCAATAGTAAAATTCACAACTATATGAGCATCCATAAGCATTCGCAGTGGATTTTATGACGGTGGGCCTCGTCAATGAGGTGTGTCATTCAGCTGTTTTTCTGCGGTCGTGACTCAATAATACGACTGTTTTGAATGTGTAACGTAACAAATTTGAAGATACCACTGCGGACGAGTTTTCTTGCACCAACTTCTTTTGATCAAATCATCAGTTTTCTTGCAAAACATGAGCATTCGATCAAAGTCTCCGATCTTAATCTTGACACGATAAGAAGTATTTGTAACCTGATTCAGCACAACGCATACAGCGTAAATCTTCCCGCAGAAATTCGCGATTTGTATCGAGTTTTATGTGAAATTTTTCTAAGAAAGAAAACTGAAACTCTGTGAGTAGTCGCTTTTAAAAATGCCAGTTGCACGAAATGGGAATTAGTTACTTTCTTCTTGATCAATGGACGAAAAAGCTATTGATTCTCGCGTTAGCCCTTGGAAAGGGTAATAGCGCGCTCGCTGCCTGCCGCAGACACCTTTGCGGTCCGGAGTTTTGCAAATCTCCCAGCATCATTGTACTATTAATTCTATTTAATCTTGTGATAAAATTGAAAATAGTCAAGTGATTTCTACTGATAATTCATGTTTTTGAAAGACTGCGAAAATAATATTTTACTACACTCCGTAGGCTTAAATGGACGCCACAACACTATCACCATTATTATTACCACTAGTTTTAGTATCAGTATTCCATCCTGCTAGCTGAACGACTGCAAATATCGGTGCTTATCACGAGCACGTCGACAACAGCTTCTTGCTGCTCGACGTTGAACTTCTCAAAATGATGACGCTAGTAGTGTTTCAACATTTTGATTAGTTCAAGCCAACATGAGGAGAACATTGGTGTTAACTAATTATAAGGCAAAGAATATGGTATAAAGGATAAAGCTCTCGGTGTTGATCAATTCCTGAGGGATGCGATATTTTACTACACTCCGTAGGCTTAAATGGACGCCACAACACTATTGGTGTTAACTAATTATAAGGCAAAGAATAGGGTATAAAGGATAAAGCTCTCGGTGTTGATCAATTCATGAGGGATGCGCTATGCAATGGGTCTCCATTAGGCATCGTTAGAGGTGGATGAATGCATATCTGGCCTAAACTATGAGTCGCGTTGGCCTACCGACGTATCAAATTAGTTTTTCTATCAATTCAGAGTCGGTATCTAATCCTTTATCGACTTTCTGTCCTCGAAGGGATGGAAGGATTGGAGGGCCTGGAGACCGAGATCGACCCCATGTGTACTTCTGCGCGCCTCCAACCACTGCACCACACGCGCCCTCTTTTTCTTCTCTCAATAGGACCCGAATATCGTCATGTAGGACAGTCCTAGGTTTCCTTACCGGACGGGATTGGCGTGAGAAGATGAAAAACATGTTAACCAACTTACGCCACTACTACACTAAATGATACTTTTGTTCGAGTTTTGAGTGTTGTGTACGAAAGTATACAAAAAGAGAGAGGAGATAACAGTTTATTAGCAACCTACAGGATAAACATGTATATCGATTGGCCCCCGGTTGTAGTTTTCAAGCCGTAACACTAAACGATAGGCGAAAATTCGAACAATTCCTACTGCTATTAGCACCACAACCAGTACAATAACCTTATGACTTAAATCAATTTTCAGTGTTCTTAATATCACATAACAAAGATATGTATCGATCGGCGGTTGATTGAGCTCTGTACTGGCGTCGTCAATTGTCGGCCAATTCGTGCTCAAGATCCGGCAAATGATAGAATTTCTCGAGACAAAACTCTTCGATAATGTAGTAACCGAGTTGCACGAATAATGAACCGCTATAGGACATCAAGAACACGACATATAGAAGTGTGTTCAACATTTGAACGATCACACTGGTGACGAAAATAACCGTAGACGAAACAGTTAATGAATGTTGATATGTGAATGATCACAGATGTGGAAGAAGATGCTTGAGATGGCGGTGATGACGATGATTGTGATGATCGTGATTGTGATCAGAAATCGCAGCCAGCACACGAACACCAGCACCAGCGCCCGTCCCGACGACGAGACACCGACGATCGATAGATGGGTTGTAGAGTGTGCCGGATAGCGCTGCCCTGTCGGTCGGTTCGAGACGGAACGAATCACGAAACTGTCGCGTAACTGGTTTCTGAGCAATAGCATAAACCGTCAACAGAGGTTCAAGTTTATCAACTTCTTATGACAAGCGAACACAGTTAAACGTTTGCAGTTTGTAGGTAGGCAGAAGAAATGTTGACGAAAAAGGATATCAGGTTACGAAGTGAACGACGTTAGCACATCAAAAACTAAAACGGGGAACCCAAGAGCGGAATGACTTCAGTTCTTGTTCAAGAAAAAAATCATGGACAGAGTCAACAGAGAAAAGGACGGCAGATGTAGGAGCAGGCACAGTTTCGTAACTAAGAGACTGCTCTCATGAAGAACTTATCAATAGCATCACTATATCTCATATTACCTAAAAAACATTAATTTTGCAAAAAAAGGATTTGCAAAAAGAATACTTCTATTAGGTAATACTGCCGTAGATCACATTGCTCGTTTTCGATGATGGCGTCCAAAATCAATACATTGATTATTGATTTTTACGCAGGACAATATATTTTAACATACAAATCAGAATTTCAAATTTCAATTAAATTTTTTGGTTTTTTTCACTTCTTCCAAATTCCGGTTAATTTCTCATTCCAATTTCAATTCCAGCTGTATTTGCAAGACTACAAAATCAGTTACGAAGCATTTTATGTATTACAAACTGGGTTTGCTTCAGAATCAGAGGAGCTGGAAGCTTGTAAATAAATATTGACCTAACTTTCTTCACTATAAAAAAATACATTGCCAAAACCCCTATCGATGATAGTCCCATACCTTCGAGATCGGCAATTTGGTACCGGACTTGTCTGGGAGGATAGCAGCACTAGCTCAATACATCACTAGGCCACCACGACTCATTGACCCACGGCCAGATATGCATTCAATCACCTCCAACGATGCTTAATGAAGTCGAATGCATGGCGCATCCCTCAGGGATTGATGAACGCCGAGAGCTTTAAAAAGCTTCACTCAACTATTTGAACAAAAAAAAACATAACTAGTAAGTCCATAAATATTATTTTTGCATTATTATGCTATGACAGTCATTTGAAGAATGAACTCTGTACCATTTCAAGGAAGGAAAATGATCGATAGTGTAAGAAAAAAGAGAACGTGAATGGATGTTTGTTTCGTTACGGCCACACTCTAACCGACGACAGTTGACAATTACTCAGACTGGTTTAGTCGGTGCGTCGGCCCGAATGGTACCCAAGGTCTCGATAACCTCGTCGGTGATAAGCCCTAATAGTATTGAGCGAATCGGCAAAGCCCCACTGGTACTGAACGATTAGACAATCTCGACTGCGTATCAGCTCCGGCTGGTACTGAACGACTCGCCAACTTCGATAGATAATGAACTGTGTTTATTCGTTGTTACGAGACATATCTGAGCGAACCAAAGAGACTGGTTTCTTTAAAGACTTGTTTGTTTTTCGATTTACAAATGAATCCGAATACTCTAGTGCGCTAGCTCATCGAGCGCTTATAGCGCAGTGGTTAGAGGTGTTCCAAAGTGCGTTATTAATCATCCGTTCGATCTCGCACCTGGAAAAATCAAGGCTTACATCAATCCGGCGATAAAAGGACTACACTGTCAAATCATTGCTTTCTCAAAGCTATTCCAATCGCCTCTATGGCTTTGAATGAAGTGGAATGGAATACATGAATCTGATCGATGTTGAACATACGATCCTTTATCGATTACTAATGTTTTCGGCTACCAAAACAAATGATATCGATAAAAGCACCTATACGAGACTTGCAGAGAAATTAATTTTAGGGAAGACCATAATTTTCGGTTTACTTTTTTTTAAACGAAAACTTCTTCAAGGAGAATAATGCGTATAATTTTCCTTCATGCTGCTGATAACTCGACGGTTTTTCTAGAATAGCTTTCTCATTCATTTTTCAACCATTCATTTGGTGTTAAAAAGATACGACAAGAGTTTCCCTGGTTTGCTCCTATCGTTTGTACTTACTGACCACATGGTGTGGTGGTGAACGCGTTAGCCCCCGGAGAGGGTAACAGCGCCTTTGTTCTCCACCGCAGACACCTGCGGTCCGGAGTTTTGCAATTATCTCAGAATCATAGAAGTTGTACTTACTGAATCAAAAAAAAAGGAAAGAAAATTACAGATTATGATCGAGGATTTTCGAATGATGCATAGTACCGGTATCTTAGTATTTATCTCAGTGCTGGTTAAGCGATGAACATCTTACCGGGGCCGACTTTCTTTTAACCTCGGCATTAATAACTAATTCATTGTTTCTCTTAATGAGCAAAGACGACGTTGTTATTGTGACATTTATGCATTCACAAATAGCTGACGTTTTGGCGGTTACGCTCCATTCAAGAGTCTGCAAAGGTCAAATTGGCACGCAATCCATTCAGCCAAACGCCTTTATCACCTTAGCAAATGAAACGTTAGACATAAATTCGTATTCATGTGGCAAACAGCTCTGTTCAAACACTCACCATTTTTCCTTTTGTAAGCCTTCCGGCTATCTGATGGAGAAAAACCCCACAGTGTATTACATGGATGATGAATGTGCCTGTTCTAGGTCAGAAAATCAGATTGAGGTCGGCGCGAAATCAGACGTGGAAATGAAAATCCATATGTGCTAAATTTTGTCTGTTGAGGTGATGAAAATGTTTGGTCGAGCGTATTGTTTGTCAGTTTGTGTTTTCGAGGCTTTAAAGATAGCTGAACCGCCAAAACTTCACCTTTTGTGGATGAATAAATAGTGCAATAACAACCTCGTGTTTGCTCGTCAAGAATACAGTGAATTATTGGAAATTACCTTTCTTGTGAAAATATTTTAGATAGTAGATACAAAAAGCTCTAAAGGTGTCGGCGTTGATCAAACCCTAAGGGGTGCGCCAGGCATTCGACTTCATTATGTATCGTTGAAGGTGATTGAATGCATATCTGGCCTTTACAATGACTCGCGGTGACCTACCGATGTATTGAGCCAGTGCTGCTGCCCTCCCAGACAAGTCTGGTACCAATTTGCCGACCCCGGAGGGATGGAAGGCTTGGTGGGCCATGGGCGCTAGGATCGGTTTCATGTGTGTGTGTGTGTCGCAGTGGCGCCTCCAACCACTGCGCCACACGCGCCCTTTTAGAAAGTAAATATAGGAGTATAAATTTTTCAAGGTTATCAGAAACTGGAGTAAACAGTTTTGATCAATAAGCCTGTGTAGAGCCTACACATGAGTCCTAGTCAATTCGTTGGTAGTCTCGACGTTGACGGCAAGGGATGACCGACTTCGGTTCGGATTGTGATCGTCACAAAACGACGATCCAAGCCAATCTGCATCGAATTCGGCGTCTAAAGTCGATAGTTGTAAATTTTTCGTTTGAACCCGCTGTACTCAGTGTCCTCGACAAACTCATCAATGACGAGAAACGTTTCTAGTGAATGTTTTCAACAGTTTCTCCTCTTCGGCGTAGTAATTCGCACTGTTAGAAGTGGACAGCGAGGAAACAACCCTGTAGAAAATGAAGTTCGTCAAAATTTATTCCATTGTGAATTAAAAACTGTTGTAATCGCTTTATATAAGCAGTTCAAAAACATGGTGATCTATTAATTAATTAAAAACCTTTCAATAAAAATGAGACCGCGTGAAACTTCTGCACGAAATTCGAAGCGTGAGCTCTAGAGCATTTATACTTCCTTTTTATTTTTTTTTATTTAGCGTTCAAAAGATTGCCTTACAAGAAATCTCTAGTGATGATCAATGACTTAAAGCTATGGAAAGCCACATGATGGCTTAAAAACTGTTTTAAATATCCGAAAAGCATTTTTCATGTATTCTATAAAGCAGACGTTCTTCCACCTATTGCAATAATCAGTGTCACAGGTACAACCTAGTCTCGTATCAAGCCCTTCCTTCATCATTATGGTATTCTTGCTTTGTTCCTGATTTACAGATTACTTATTAATATCGTTGGTATCCATTAGCACGGTGGTGGTGAAGTCGGTCATCCAGGGCCGCAAGATTGGTACCGGAGTTGTCCAGAAAAAATTCAGTCTTTGCAACACAACTAGGAACCTCTAACTTGACTATCTAAGGACTCCTGAAAAAACTGAGTCGACCAGCATTATACAGAATTCAGAATATAATGAAAATCCTCAAGCAGCAGCAAAAGCGACAGATACAAGTATGAAGACCTCACTGGATGGTGGATGCGACGAAACGAATCGAATATGAGAAGCACTGGGATCCACACAATAGACGTGTAGACGGTTCGTATAACTTAATAAATTAAATAAAATGTTAGCAATTTGTTCTTATTATTGCAAGTTCAAATTATTTCGGAATTACAAACACATTCCATTTTTAATTAGTTTAAATGAAGATACAAGATGTCTACTTTTGGTGCCATAGTTTTTGCTTACATTGAAAGCAGTAACGAGTGAAGAATAAAACATTCGGCGTCAACGAATCTTCGAGAGATGTGCCATTCAATCCACCATTCGTCGACATCGTAGAAAAGATTAAATCTTGCCACTAGGCCTATAGAATGGTTTGTAGATGTGCCAAGGCACTGTTTTTCACTCTTTCATACAAGTCTGGTACCAAATTGCTGACACTGGACAAGAGGTGGGCTTGGTTCGCTCTAGGAAAAGCGAAATTGAGCCAATGACCTGATCTCTGCCTTATTGCAGCCTAACTCGAGGCACCACGCTACACTGGTCCAAGAAAGTGATCCGACCTTAATTTCACAGGAGTGGAACGAAATACCGGTCTATGAAAGTAGTAAGATTTATGGGAAAACGAAGAGTGAATAAAGTATTATTCCACTTTTCCAAAATATCATAGCATAGGTGATGTGTTGTCGCAATATCCAACATTTTTGTTAGCGTTGCATCGTATTAGACCACAATACAGGATGAAACTTTCTCTTACAAAGTATACAATCCTTTGTTGCTTCATTCCTTACTTTTACTGTTTTGTAAACCATGACAAACTATGCCGTACTCAACTGGAATTTCTGCTTAATGATTGATGTTTCCGATAAGAACGTGATGAGCTGTGAACGGATTTGGTGCAAGAATTACGGCTGTATTTTCAACAGTATTGCAAATTTTTATAGTGCAGAAATCAGTTCTTTGAACGGTAAAAAGGATCGATACTGACGAAACCCTTAAGGATTCGTCAGCCACTCCACTTCATTAGTGATCGTGCATATGACTGAATATATATTTAGCCTAAACAATAACTTTCTTGACTACCACACTTACTAAGTCATCTTTTCTTCTCATTCCCGATATGTTTGGCACTAATATGCAGACTTCGGAGGGACGGAGGCTTGGTTAGCTCGTGGCGAGGGATTGACCTCGTACGTTTAAGAGAGCCCCACTATGCACTACCTAAAACGCGCCCTGAGCACTTATAGTGTTTAAAAACATTGATTGCGCATATTATCTGATGGTATTTTCAGATTGATTTCCGGATGCTCTGGAACAATTTTTAAACAATCATTTGATATAAATACGGCTTCATTAAAGGGTTGGAAGATGTGGTTACGAACGAGTGCTGATCGAATTACTGGATTGCACTAGGCGTCACTTAACCGAAATGCTTAACACACAGGTGATTTTTTTTTTTTGAGGAGACCGACTGTCTATCGTTTTTCTTCGGAGGGACGGAGGCTTGGTTAGCTCGTGGCGAGGGATTGACCTCGTACGTTTAAGAGAGCCCCACTATGCACTACCTAAAACGCGCCCTGAGCACTTATAGTGTTTAAAAACATTGATTGCGCATATTATCTGATGGTATTTTCAGATTGATTTCCGGATGCTCTGGAACAATTTTTAAACAATCATTTGATATAAATACGGCTTCATTAAAGGGTTGGAAGATGTGGTTACGAACGAGTGCTGATCGAATTACTGGATTGCACTAGGCGTCACTTAACCGAAATGCTTAACACACAGGTGATTTTTTTTTGAGGAGACCGACTGTCTATCGTTTTGGACGATTTTCCACACTCTGAAATCGATTTTCATATCTTAAACGGCTTTCAAATTTATGATTTCATGCTTCTCATTAAAAAAAAGGGATAAATCTGGCGGTGTTGATCAATCTCTGAGGGATGTACCATGCATTCGACTTTATTAAGCATCGTTTGGAGGTGACTCAATGTATATCTGGCCTTTATATGGCTCGCGGTGGCGTGGCGATCTATCCAGCCAGTGCTGTTATCCTCCCATACAAGTTTGCACGCGGAATCGGTCAGCGACAGGTTTTGTACCAAATTTTAGTGCAAAACTGCATTTTAATTAAGATAACTAACAAAAATTAAACTACGATGACTATGAAATCAAAAGCCTTGCTTGTGAACTGACAGTTCATCATCTTAAATGGGAGAAATTACGCGTTCGGAAAATGCTTGAACAAAAAACAATGCCGTTGACACTTTACATGAGAGAGAATATATGCGAACGAACGAATCGTAGCAGTCCGCAGTACGGAATGTGATTTTTCCCATATAAAAGAAAGTAACTCAATCAGATCGTGAATCGTTTGAATTGAGTATCGATTCATATACTGCAGCTGGTAGCAGAGAACTCAGAAGTGCTTTCCCGAAAACAATGGTTTCATAACGTTCAACTCGACCGTTTTGAGGAAGCAGTTGCACCAGAATGTGTTCGCGTTTGAAATGAAGCTTCTAGCCATCACCTCAACGTCTCTCTTTTTCAGAATGCGATATCAGATTGCCAATGTACAGATCAGCAAAACGGCATTGCCGTAAATGCGCATGAAAACACGGGGGTTCTCCAGTAGTTGGGTAGGACAATCCGTTTCAACCGCCTTTCCTACATAGTCTCCGTAATGTGTACGACTTTTAAACAGATTCACTTCGCTTCTTCACGACTATAAATATTCATACTCTTATTGAGCAAACAGAATGTGTCACTTTATCTTTTGCTGATGGAAAAGTTGAGCTTTCTGTAAACACCGCTTTCTTCAGATCCTGGAAAGGTCAAGCTGATCGTAATCTACCCATCCAAACACTCCCATAACCAAACAGAGAAAACGCTAGACTAGGACTTCAATCATATTAAAGACAGAGTACCTTCTTCGCACAGCCAAAGGCTTTTTATTGGTCTTTCGCTGAATATGTCACATGGAGACAAAACGCACAGTGTTAACCTGGAAGCGTAATGTGCCTCTCGCATTAGAATAGCTGCCTTAAATACTTGGATAATTAGACGGCACGTCCTCAATGGTTGTGAGGACCTCAGCATAATCTCCGTTTTTCGGAGTTTCGCTGGTTTAGCTATTGCGTTTGTAGCCTAGTCCCTAGTTCAGCCTGGCCCAAGTCTGCCCTAGGTCGTCACCGCCACAAGCAGTTGCTGCCTTTGTGGATTAGAGGGAGATTTGCCACCATGCGACTATTTCCATACTAGGACGGTGGTGGATCCTGGTATTGGTTTACACTTAGCTAGGCTTCCTGATGGAAGCGCCGGACTCCCCAGCTTGGGAGACTGCCGCAAGGATGAATTCCCAGCTGCACATCGCAGCCCAGGAACAGCTCCCAGCCACGATGACGCACTGAACCGTCGGCAGCACTGTCTTAAATACTCTCCAATATCACGCGTGATTATGGAAAATTTTTTCCTGCCATTCATTTTCTGCTTCTTTGAATTAATCCAGAATGCCTCGAGAGTTTTATAATTTTTACTTCAAAATCGTACCCTTTATGTCTCTGTGTCTCTTCTCTGTTATTCACTACTATGTTCTGCGCAATTATAGATTTTCGATCTTTTTATTACAGAAACCTAGCTGAAAGTAACGAAGCCAGGAGTCATCACTATTCTGGCAGATACGTAGTCGCAACGTATCAGTCTTGTCCTGGACTCACCTCAGGCGCAGCAGTCCGTTTGGATAACACATGAGAAATCCTTGCCGGAAAGCTAAACAAGCCCAGATCCGCATGGATGGTTCTCTCGTTACAGGTACACTACCTGATATGTGTACCGTGAGAGTTCAATGAACACGAAGAACAGCACGAAGAGGGAATTAGACAGATGAAGGAGAGCAGCGTTGGTCGCATTCGGGCAAGCCGGCGACCAACTAAAGGGCCAGAAAATCCGCTCTCATCTTTTCGATTCAAGAAGTTCTCATAGCCCTTTGTTATGCAACAGAGACACGGGTGGATACTTCAACCAAGCCCAGAAATTTGCTCACTACCCACGGATCTCCTGAGAGCTGTCTTCTGAAATCTAGGCAGTACTTCCAACTTTCATCCCGAATGTGCAGCTCAGGTGTTCGAAACCTATACCATCTTCGAAATCGAAGAATTTCACAATGATAGCAAGACACAATTGCTACGAACGTATAACAGAAAACACATTACAGACCAACGAAAAGAACAGTGAAGTGAACTCCAACATAAACGATGGGTGTGCGCGATCGTGATTGATTTCAGCCATCTGTATTCGCAGATGGGAGTGATTTCAAGACTACAGGGTGGACTTTGCGAGCACCACCATGTTCGAAGGATACCACCAATATGCAGAACAATCACAAGGCAAGAAAGTGAAAGCAAAATATAATGGGACGAGACGTTCGAGTATTCAAGCAGTAGATAAAGGCTATAGGAATGATGCTTGTTAAGCTAATCATAGTTGGAAAGTTGCATAAATAATAGTTACAGCAAATTTTCTACCACTCCTTATCTACGTTGTTAGAGAGTGGAACTATCTACTTGCGGTTTTACATTGGACGACACGTAATATTCACCTATTCATGCAAGTTTATGAAGAATGCTTTGTAGCATTTAGGAGACTGGTAGCGCAGTGGTAGTGATGTCGATCCTCGTAAGAACAGTTCTGGTTAAATCCTACGTCGAGCCTACTAAGTCCTTTATCCCTCTGGGATCAAAACCTCTATTACACTCGGTTCCGCCTTGAAAAACCGAAAATGTCCAGAAAAAAATCGCTGTCAGTGGCCAAATTGGAAACACTCTAGCCCCACCTTATTTCAGGTCTCTGGTGAGAATTGACTAGACTAACACTCTATGACATTCAAGATGAAATAAAAATTGTGAAGCGACAGCCTAAGCGACACGTATAAGCAAGAATAATACCTTAGTGGATGGTCGATGCCAGAAAACGAATCGGATTTGAGAAGTGCTAGGATCCGCACAGTAAATGTGAAGAATAGGGTTTAAAAAAATTTCAGAAGAAATGAAGAGATCTCACCGTATTTTGCTACCTCTATTCCACTTGATTCAGCCTTGAAAAACCGTATTTGGTTTTTCTAAGCAAGGCGATGGCTCTGAGAGGTTAGCCATGATAAAGATCGTAACAGTCTCATGCAAACTTACCAAGACAACAAAATTAATCCACGGGTGATTGAAATTCAGCACTTCAAATAACGTTTTCTTTTTAGCCTGTTTTCTTATTCTTTATATTATTATATATTCAGAAAGCAGTGACACATCAAAAATGTGGTTTTAGAAAAAAGATTTCATACGAAAATAATGGTACGAATCATCAGAAAATATAGAGCTGTTGATGAGAGAAACGATTTTGAAAGATAAAACAAACATATAGAAGTTTTTATAGTTTGCAAACTCTAATTTGTAACCTCCTTATCATCCACAATTGTGCCAAGATATTTGCAAGACTCCGGACCGCACTGGTTTGCGTTGGGGAACGAACGCGCTATTTCCTCTCATCATCGATGAAGTGACGCTAGCACAGAGGTCAATGATAGACTCAGGATTGGACTTCTCATTGTAAAAAGTCAATGAACAACAGTTGTTTAGTGTTTAACTCTTAAAGTCTATACATGTGGGTTGACACATCTACCACACTACCTATGTTAATTTTCGTCCATGTTACTCAGAAAAACAAAACTAACACGAACAACAATAGCATTAACTGGACTTTTGGACATCCGATGACCGAAGTGAAGCAACTGTTGGGATGATAACTTCAAAAGTAAAGGAAATAACATTTCTTAGTAAAAATAAAAAATGGTAACAGTTTCTTTCTGGATCGTCAGAATCATTCAGGTGCATCATCAACGGAAGCGTTGAAAAAAAGGATGCCCACTAGCAAACAATTTTTTAAATCTACGCTCACTATGCCCACGGATCTCACTCATGTGAGGGATCTCTAGCCGGTTAGCCGCAAGGCTAGGTGGCGCGTCCCAAGGTGGCGGATAGGGGGTTAATTGCGGACCAAAAGCGACCCTTGCTTCCCTGAGACGCAGATGGATTCAGGGATGGACTCCCTGTTTCTGCTGTGCCGATTTGGCACATACTTTCTGTATTTGCTAGGCGTATTCATGCATGCGTGTGTGAGTGCGTTCTCGCTTTATGCGGATTGTATTCTACGAGTCAATTCGACCAAAAGCCTGCAATCAAGTGACAGGGAAGTATATGGGAGGCGGTTAGGAGTCGCCTCTAACAAATAAGCTCCATGTCCATTCTGGGAGAGCCTGGCAAGCTACCCGTGAGCATAACCAGCCTCCATGTTCAGAGCCCAGCAAGCTATACGTGAGTATCGAAAATGCCAAACAGTAAAAAAAACGGGCCTCATTCCCCTGACCCCGAAAGAGCCCCCAATTTGGCAGCGTTGGGTAGGACGAGTAGGGAGAGGCTGCTAAAATCTCAGGGCCAATGGAAGCTGCCTGGATCAAAAACTATGGTGATGATCTACCTACAATGGACGCACACTTGCATCCGAGTCCTCGATGGAAGACGTGCTCATGCAAACAAGAATGATGAGGTACGACGTCACCGGTCTGGCCCAGACGTGACGACCCCACCCATTCAACGCCGTCTATGACACTGGAGAAGAACTGTTCCTCGGAACATGCGACAGTAGAGGAGTCGGCGGCGCCGGCGTTCTCGTCACCATGCACATCGATTCATTCGAACAGCTTACACCCGAATCGGACGTTTACGATTAAAAGATGTGGATCAATACCGGCTTTGACAATCTTCGTCGTTTACGCGCCAACATCAAACCATGACGAAAAAGAAGTTGAAGCGTTCTACATGAACTTGGAGAGGTTCTACAGAGAAAATAGTCGAAGATGAGCTGGGCCGGACACGTAACGCGTATGAATGATAACCGACGGACAAGAGCTATTAGTGACTGGATTCCTCGGAATGTCAAACATGCTGCGGGAAGACCACCGGCAGGATGGTCAGAGTTCTTCACGAAAAGTCTAGAAGAAAGATATGATGCTCGACGAGTCCCTAGAGCGAGCAGAACCCACTGGGCTACTTGCACGCGACAGCGAAAAATGAAAGATTTGCTGGCGCCCGCTCGAGTCACTCGACGATCAACGAGACTACAGGTGATACAGGTGACAGGTGATAGCTAAGAACAAATATTTCTCGAGTCACTCGACGATCAACGAGACTACAGGTGATGCAGGTGACAGGTGATAGCTAAGAACAAATATTCCCTTACAGGAGTTGAAGAGAATCGGTGACAAGCGGTTCAGTGTTATAAAACTGGATGTTACAAGTGACAAATCTATCAAGGCCGCTTATATTACGGTAAAACATGTGGATAACATAATGTGGAAGATTTGAAACATCAACGCGTAAAACTCTTGAAGCATTTTGGATCAATTCCAAAAATTCAAAAATGAACCACAAAGAGGAGTGTGTTGTCATCACGCGTAACCTGGCGCCATATCTCAGGCTAATCCAATGACCTTAAACAGGCACAGTCCTCGCCCAAGTAGGACTCTGTGCGGCTGCTATCGACGAACTGACTTCGATACTTACAAGAAATAAACGGTAGGTGTTTAAATGAAGCTGTTTATTACGCGAATACAAACTTATTTGTTAAGTTTTATCTGCCAAGGTTATGAAAGTGTTTGGCTGAGTAGATCGCTTGACCCTTTCAGTCTCTGAAGAGGGCGAAACCGCCGAAACGTCAGCTGTTGTATCCTAATAATTTCTATAATAACAACCTCGTATCTGCTTATTGAAGAAAAACATTGAACTATCAATCAATGCCGAGGTTAACAGAAAGTCGGTCTTGGGAATTACTACGTGACGTATCATCAATATTTTTCTGTTGTTGTGCTAAGACAGCGTTGGTATAATAAGATTTATTCGACCAACGGACGTCTTCGTTCCCTCCATGGCCGGGTTCAGCGATAAGACAAAGCCTGCTTCTCTTCTCTGAATCTATCCAGCCTAGTTTACAGCTTCTTAAGCTTTTTGGTTATCGAATAATTATGAACACAATTCAGAAAATTGCCATCATGGCGAAATGTCAGCATGCGAAAAAAAAAAAGAAAGTCATCAATTAAGCAATTATCATCGTCAACAAGAAGATATGGTATTTTCTTGAAGTATAATACTGCGGAACTTTACCCTGGGCAAGCAAAGGAGCAGAAATCGATCGTGAATTTGATCTACTCCTTTAACACAATGGCAATGTATGAAAACAATATTTATATCGATATTGATATCGATAATTCTTAAAAATGAGAAATAAGGAGTTTCGTCGTAAAAAAAAAAACTAGAGGGCTCTACTGCTTTAACTGTATTGCAGAAAAACGTTGTCGAGGTGGAATATTGACCATTGATAAAATGTCCTATTAAAGAATTTACGACTGTGACCTTACGTCGCATCGTAAACCCCGCATACTCCGAATTTCATGTTGATAAGCAAAAATCGATGACTCTTCAAAGTTAAACTTTTATTTTCTGCCTATAATTTTTTACGGCAGGCTATGATGTGAATAACAACCGCAACGATGCTGAGATATTCGCAAAACTTGGAACCCAGATTAGGCCAGATCGAACAACGATTTCCCTTCCCCGGGGCACGAAAGTAAACTCGTGGTTCTACCTGGCCTGAGGTTGAAGTTTTGCTGTATCTCGGCATCGCTGTGGTTGTAATTGTTTAAATATTGGAAAGGTCAAAAAGGTCAGCCAATAATTGAATCGACGTTTCCTTGATCATGTACCTGCATACATCTCCATCCATGGCTTCGTAGGGATGACTAGGCGCTTATTTGGCCTATTCCATGGGGTCGCTCCATGTACCAAGTATCACCCGTATCACCTGTAGTCCCGCTGATCGTCGAGTGACGATAGCGGGCGCCAGTAAATCCTCCATTTTTTCCTGTCGTGTGCAAGAGTACCCCAGTGGGTTCTGCTCGCTCAAGGGACTCGTCGAGCATTATGTCTTTCTTCTAGCCTTTTCGTGAAGAACTTTGACCATCGGGTCGGTGGTCTCCCTGCAGTACGTTTGACATCCCGAGGAATCCAGTTACTAACAGCTCTTGTCCATCGGTTATCCTGTGTCGCGTACAGAACGGCATCTTTGATTTTTGATCGTTCACGCAGGTCGTAGCTTCGGATCCTATCCCTTACTTGTGTGAAACGGGATACTCCTAGCATCGTCCTTTCGATTGCGCGTTCGATAACTTTTGAGTGATCTTTCATCCTGCTTTCGCAAAGACAAGGTTTCTGACAAATACGCTAGGGCAGGAAAAACCGTTGAGCCGAAAAGGTGGGCCCGGAGTCGGGTGTTCTTTGTTTTCTTCACTACATCCTGGATACCTTTGAAAGCTCCCCAAGCCGCTCGTTTCCTTCTGCTCAGCTCTGGAGCTAAGTCGTCCATTATATTGATTTCCCAACCTAGATAGACAAAGCTGGAGCATTCGGAGATATTCGTTCCGTTGAGCGTGAATGGGGCAAACGAAACCAATCCTACTTCATGAACAACGTTTTTTACAGATTTAGTCGAATACTAATCTTTCCACACGCTTTATCAAAGTCCGCAAGCATAAGTTCCGCTTGGCTAATCTCTGGTGTTATAAGGACGATATAATCAGCAAAGCGAAGGTGATGTAAATGCCGACCATTGATTTTCGCTTCCATATTATCCTATTCCAATGTTCGCATGACGTTCTGGAGGGTGGCATTAAATAATTATGGCGAGATTGTATCGCTTTGCCTAACTCTTCTTTTGACATCAACGTTAACATGGCTGTAGAATGGTGGATTTTTGGTCGTGAAATTTTTGTACAGCTCACGAAGAATCTTTACGCACTGAGTAGGGACTCCTTGACTACCAAGGGCTTCCATGACTGCTTCTATCTCAATTGAATCAAAAGCCTTCTCTAAGTCGATGAAAGTGAGACAGAGCGGTCTTTTGTACTCTCGCGATACTTCAATGAGCCTTGTTAACGTGTGAATGTGGTCCATCGTACTAAATCCTTTTCGAAACCCTGCTTGCTCGCACGGCTGTCCTTCGTCCAGTGTTCTGTCAATCCTGTTCAGGATGACTCGAGTGAAAAGTTTGTAGACGACAGACAGCAAGCAGATTGGGCGATAGTTGCCTATATCGTGTAGGTCGTTTTTCTTAAACAACAACACGGTCTTGCTGGTCTTCCACTGAGTAGGAAACTTACACTCAGACAGGCAACGTGTGAAGAGCAGAGCCAGTGTGCTTACGAGGACTGGCGGAAGGTTCTTCAGATGTTCTGATCTTATCCTGTCCGGAACTGGTGCTGTTCGATTTTTCACCGACGAAATGGCATGTCGGATTTCGAAAGAGAGAACCGGTAGAACAGCATATCCATCCTCTTTTAGTTCATAAGTCAAGAGATGGACGTGACTATCGAAGAGATCTGAGTAGTAATCGTGGGTGATTTTCTCCATTGCCTTTCTGGACGCTGTTATTGTCCCGTCTGGGCGTCGGAGTGCAATCATCTTGCTCTTGTAATTGGCGAGGCTTCGGTGGGCTTTGCGAATGCTTTTCCCAGCCTCTCCAGCTTTACCATTACTGCTACTCTTCTCTCTTTAAGATCTTTTTTTATCGCCTGTCTGTATTGCTTCGCAAGCTCGGACGTTAGCGGTTGTCTTCAGCTCGTGCGATTCCGCGCTGGCGTATTACCTCGAGAGTTTGTGGAGACAGACGTCTCTTGGTCGATGGAGGTGAGACAGAGCGGTCTTTTATACTCTCGCGATACTTCAATGAGCCTTGTTGCCGTGTGAATGTGGTCCATCGTACTGAATTCTTTTCAGAGCCCTGTTTGCTCACATGGCTGACCTTCGTCCAGTGTTCTGTCAATCTTGTTTAAGGTGACTCGAGTGAAAAGTTTGTAGACGACAGACAAGCAGATTAGGCGACAATTGGCTATTTCGTGTAGGTCGCCATTCTTGAACAACAACACGGTCTTGGTGGTCTTCCACTGAGTAGGGACCTTGCATTCAGACAGGTAACGTGTGAAGAGCCCAGTTAGTGTGTTTACGAGGACTGGCTGAAGGTTCCTCAGATGTTCTGATCTTATCCTGTCCGGACCTGGTGCTGTTCGATTTTCCACCGACGAATTTCATGCCGGATTACAGAAAGGAGAATTGTTGGTATTACATATTCATCCTTTTTTTATTTCATAAGATGGGAGGTAGACGTGGCTATCGAACAGATCTGAGTAGTATTCGTGAATGATTTTCTCCATTGCCTTATTGTTTTGGAAGTTCTGTCATTAGCTCGCGGTTGCCTGCAGATCGTGTGATTCCACGCTGACGTATCAGCGTGAGTGTTTCGGGAGACAGAGGTCTCTTGGTGACTTTCAAACTGTCAGTTTTCATGGGGCTAGCGTGAAGATGTTCAGTAAGCCAATCGTATTCCTTGTCGATGTTGTCGACAACGACATCTTCCCAACAGCCGACGAATGAGTTGAATTAGTCCCAGTTTGTGGTGGTTCTGGGACTTCGGTTTTTGAATTTGGCTGCTTTTTCCCCTTTTCGCGAGAAACAAAATCTTGCACGAAGGAGACGGTGATCTGATTACGTGTAGAATGTTTGGGACAACAGCGACATCGGTTAGGCAAAACTTTCTATTTACTATGATGTGGTCTATTTCGTTATGATACTCTCCAGTGGGAGATTACCACGGCCAGCGTTGACGGTGAGGCGTCTGAAATTGCGTGTTACCATGGATGGCCTTGGTCACCATGATAAACTCAGAGAGCCGCTCACGCTGTTCGTTCCATTCTAATCCGTGGGTTCTAATGTGACGTTCCTCAGACGATCTTCTTGGTCAAATCTTGGCATTAAAATCTCTAATGATGACCTTGAAGAATGAGCGGTGTTCTCTGTAGAACCTCTCCAAGTCCATGTAGAATGCTTCAGCTTCTTCTTCGTCATAGTTTGATGTTGGCGCGTAAACGACGAAGATTGTCAAAGTCGGTATTGATCCACATCTTTTCAATCGTAAGCGTCCGATTCGGGTTATAAGCTGTTCGAATGAATCGATGTTCATGGACAAACTCGTGTTGACGAGAACGCCGACACCGCGTGTCATCGACGGCGTTGAATGGGTGGCGTCGCCTCGTCTCGGCCAGGCCGGTGACGACGTACCTTACGGCATGAGTAAGTCCTCGATTGAGGACTCGGATGCAGGTGTACGTGCATTGTAGATACAGATCGTCACCGTAGTTTTTCTTGATCCAGGCAGCGTCCATTGACCCTGAGATTTTAGCAGCCTCTCCGTACTCGTCCTATCCAACGCTGCGAAATTGGGGGCTCTTTCGGGGTCAAGGGAGTGAGGCCCGTTTTTTTACTGTTTGGCATTTTCGATACCTACGTATAGCTTGCTGGGCTCTGAACGTGGAGGCTGGTTATGCTTACGGGAACGGAACGCAGAACGCACGCACACATGCATGCATGAATACGCCTAGCAAATACAGAAAGTATTTGCCAAATCGGCACAGCAGAAACAGGGAGTCCATCCCTGAATCCATCTGCATCTCAGGGAAGTAAGGGTCGCTTTTGGTCCGCAATTAACCCCCTATCCGCCACCTTGGAACGCGCCACCTAGCCTTGCGGCTAACCGGCTCAAGATTCCTTACATGAGGGAGTTCAGTGGTTTAAAGAGCCTATAAGTAAATAATACTTTAAAAAATATGGCAACTAAAGAAATCCATCACGTTGGTATTCCTACATTGCTCACTTACTAGACTACATCAATTCTAACGTTTTGTGGATTCGAAGGAATCATCAAACTCCATTTAGTAGTTTATAGTGGTCAGATTGCTATCACAAGTGTCTGAGAAAACTTTAGTTCACAAAAGCTGGCGACTGTCAATGATTTAGATGACGAAGACTTGCTATCGCCCTAGTATATTATCTCAGGATATGAAGAGAATAAAAACCTCCTCCAGCCGAAATGAAGGCTACACTCAAATCCGAATAGCTTTGTGGTAGATGGATAAGAGGAGACCAAACAGATGGAAGGAGTGAAGGGGAAACAGTAGATTCGTGCGATATGTGAAGATGAGTCGCGTAAATAAAACAAATAAGTACTGAAAGGTATACTAGCTGTAAAAAGTGAACTGATGAGGAATTGTATTATCGGACTGCCATGAACATCATGAAGTCCGAAAAGTCATCGAAAACCCTCTTCCTGGCATTTATGCTTGCAGACCAACGCTCCCTTCGCATCGCTACCGATTCCGCCACTCTTTTTCATCATTATTATCGCAAATATCATTCTGTGTCATTGCTAATTTGAGCCATAGTCGCATCATATTCATCACTCAATTATTTCGTTCTTTCTGACATCCACAATATTCAATCAGCAGCGGTAAAAGTCGGCGTCTCGCGGCGTCGCGGGCGTTGCGTTTCCACCGCGTGCTTTCACGACGGATTGACCCGAATTTCCTGCTCCTATCACGCACTCACACATACGGAAAGACGGACACAATCACGCACACACGTGCGGACAGACTCTACAGAAATTATTTAGTCTGTTGTCCAGGAGTTACTGGATTCCTCTGTTGTATACCTAACTTCCTATTCACGCTACTTCGTCACAAGGAAAGACTGCTGTTGTAAAATTTACTCGTATCCGTTTATGAGTGTTTTGAAATCCCACTCTCCAAACCCTTTGGTGAAATTACCTACACAGGCTTTTCTTAAAATCATATTCATCACATTTCGTCTTCACATCGCACCAGTAAGTGCAATGCACATTTTCGGTCAGTATTTACTGAATTCTTCCTTTGCATTTGTCTCGCCCCTTATCAAAAGTCCTCTTGGCTTAAGCCAATTTCACCTCACATCTGTGGATACATTTCACTGGGAACTCTTCTGACATTTATAACTAAGTACTGGTGTTTAGACATTTTTAAGATAAATACAAAATGCCTTGAATTACTGGTCGTTAATTCCTTTAATGAAATGATTCTGCGATTCTACCGAAACGTCAGCTGCGATTGTGTTGTATGTGTGTTATTGTATGGAAGTAAACGTATGCTGTTTAACAACCTCGCGATCGCTGAGAGAGAAAACGACGAATTCATAATTCAATGCCGAGGTTAATAGAAAGTCGATCCTGGGTACTATTACGAAATGTTTCATAGTTTCTCCTAATCATCCTGATCACTTTTAAACTGCAATTTAGTCTTTCTCCTTCAGTATTCCTATCTCGATTCATTCGTCTTTGTTGCTCTTTTTAGTTTTTTGTTTATTTAAAGATTTATATCACTATGCATGTTCTATTTCCTGATATCATGACTTATTTTCGAGTACTCTCATGGTCCATTGTAAATCGGATTTGATCTAGCCATTGTTAAAAGTGGTTCCACACATTTTTCTTGTCACTTTCAATTCTAAGCTAAAAGTTTCTACCAGAATTTTTACTAGAATTCCAAAGATATTTTCTAGTACCTTCGATTCTCAGATTTGTTCCACTATCCCGGATTGAATTTTCTTCCCAACTTTCTGATTCTCCCCATGATTTTCGCCACCTTTCCCCTTGATTCAAAATCCTCTTTCCAGCTACTTTAGCGTACAATGTTTATCTGCTGTTCTCATATTTTTTAAATGTGTTCCTGATTTATTCGAGTGCAATATGGAACGTCGAGACTTCTTGTATTCATAATTATTTATGATGACGAGTTCAAGAGAAGCACGTAGTGCGGCGTGAAAAGCCGCTATAGAGCCGAGGAAACGATCACTGGCTTGATGTCCGTCATTGGGTCAAGAAAATCTTCCATTTTCTATGGTTCAGCTTCATTATAAGTATTGTCTCCTTAGGAGCGCGTGTGGTGCAGTGGTCTGAGACGTCCTGCGACACACACATGGATCCGATCCCTGCGTGGCCCACCAAGCCTTCCATCCCTCCGGGGTCGGCAAATTGATACCAGACTTGTCCGGGAGGATAGCAGCACTGGCTTCATACATCGGTAGGTCACCACGAGTCATTGTAAAGGCCAGGTTTGCATTCAATTACCTCCAAATATTCTTAATAAAATCGAATGCATGGCGCATCCCTCAGGTATTAATCAGCTCCGATAACTCTAAGAGGGAGTTTTGTTGTTTCCTTATTCATTTAAATCCAATATCACCGGATTACAGCACTTCTTTCATTCATTTCGTTGTCTCTCATCTGTCAACCACGAAGGTTATCGAAATTCCGCCTATGTTGGGATGAAATTTGACGTTTTTTTTTGTAATAATTCCCACGACCGCCTTTCTATCAACCTCGGTGTTGAACAAATAGTTCTTGATATTCTTCCTGAGAGACTACCAGGTGTTATTTTATTCTTTATTCACGAACAATCTGACGTTTAGGCGTAGTTCGCTTGCGGAGATGAACATATTGGCGAAACGGACACACCATTATGTACCAGCGTAAAAGAACACCTGAATGGCAAACGAAAAGCAAGACTAAGTACCCTATTAGGGACGCATAGGATACCAAAACATATCGGGGACGACTTTGATGTAAAAGTCACCATCCTCGCACAGGAGCCGAAAACACCAACGCTCAAGTTTTTTGAGCCTTCTTGGATAAATGCCAAGAACCATACAATCAATAACAGGGAGGAATCACCTGTGATCTGGCCCCTTGCCTTCGCATCCACTTTTGATGTGGGGTGGTGCATTCGTTGACCATATACGACTCTGATGTGTCAGCTGTTCTTTCGTAGTGGATTGCGCGTAACGTGGTAAACTGTGGGTTTTTCGAGAAGCTGTTGATCGTGTCATTGTCATTTAGATTTGCATCTTTCTGTATGGGTTGTTGAAGCGTTTCGCGTAGTAAATTGCATATCACTATACCCTTCCAGTCTCTCAAGAAGGAGATACTGCTGAAACATCGGTTTTAACGGAAACACTTCGTGTTTGCTCAAAAAGAAAATTGAGAACTATTTGACGAATTTGTCTTGCCTTCTTCATGAATGCCGTTGAAGGCTAATCTTGTTTATTTTATGTGGAACCCTAGGATACCTGTGCCATAGTATTTATAGCTTTACCTTACAAATTGTTCCCAGTCAGACTTTTTGGATTAGAAAAAATCTTTTCAGCGAAAACCATAATAATAATTTGACGACTCCAGAAGAATGGGAAGGTTTGTTCAGTCCAGTGAGAGGCTGAACCAAGCTATGTGTGTGTTGAGCGACATCTTCAGACACTGTGTTTCCTACATTGTCATGAACTCTTAGTAAACTCATGGGACATAGATATGGCAATTTTGCAACCATTTTAGGTTCCTAATAGGTCAAGGAACGAGTGTAGCCCACTGGTCGCAGGCGCTCTGCAGTACACATGAGATCGCTACCGGCGCCCCAGGCTCACTAAGCCTTCTATGGCAATTTGGTGCCATAACGGTATAGGAGGATACTAGCTCTCTCTGGATACATCGGTACGTCATCACAAATTATTGTAAAGGCCAGATATGCATTCAATCACGTCCAACTATGTTTATTGAAGTCGAATGCATGGCGCATCCCTCAAAGATGGGAACTTTATCCTTTCTATCCTTTAATAGATCATTACGCAAGCAAGATTCCACGTTTTGATGAATCATGAAGCAATGAGATTCATCGCATTCGGCCACAGCTTTGTGTGTTGTCATCTGTTCTACTCTATTACAATCTGTCATTACCTATTGTTTATCTAGTACATTCAATTTTCCATCCTGCCCTTGACGAAAAAATCTTGGAAGTTCAATTAGCTTTTCAAGAACAATGCTTCCAAATTTTCGAGTTTTTTAATGTATACTCATTGACGACGTCATGGGATCAATCAAATTTACACTTATCCGCTGCCACCACCTCCGTCACATCCTTTCTCACTACCTGTTTGAAAAGTTGAAACAGCTGCTGAGACAGTTGCAGCTATCCTAAACTCGACTTTAAATTCCCTCTAATTGTGGGATTTTCGAAACAAGAGAAAAACCGGCTCTTAGCGAAAGAACGAATTAGTAGCACCCATTTTGGATAACAGCTTCTTGGCCAAACTTCTGAAATCGTACATTTTTAAATGTTTGGTTATCCTGTACTTAATGTGGATAAGATGCTTAGAATATTCGTTTTGCGATTTTTCAAACAGTAACTGGAAGTATGAAGTAGGTATAAAAGATAAAGGGTAAAGCTCTCAGCGTTGATCAGTCCCTGAAGGATGCGCCATGTATTCAACTTCATTAAGTATCGTTAGAGGTGATTGAATACATCTGGCTATACCGTAACTTGTGGTAGCTTACCGACGTATCGAATCAGTGCTGCTACCCTCCCAGTCAAGCCTGGTACCAATTTGCGGAACCCGAAGAGGTGGAAAGCTTGGTGAGCTACGGGCGCCGAATCGATCCTGTGTGTATTGCAGTAACATGTAACCACTGCGCTACAGGCGCCCAAAAAGGTAGAGTAATTGTTTTTAATGGCCTTCATGGTTGACATTGATGCTTAATTAACCGTAAATAATGCTGAAGTTGAAGATTATCAACGAAGGAGACACGTAGATCTTGTAATTATCGCTCAGATTTTCATCTTTCTGTTTGTGCCGTTGAAGTGTTTGACCTAGTAAGTTGCGTATTAGTGTACCCTTCCAGGCCCTGAAGAAGGCGATTCTGCCGAAACGTCAACTACGATTGTGTTGTATGTGTGTTAAGAGAGAGAAAACGACGAATTCATAATTCAATGCCGAGGTTAATAAAAAGTCGATCCTGGATACTATTAGAAGGAGACACATTTATTGCCGTATTTAACTCTTTTTTTTTTACTTTAACCATTATCTACGTCTAGATTCCACATATTAGAGAAATCTCAGCGATTCTTCTATTCGATTATTGCCCTTTATTCGTTTTCCATGAAAATCTTTTCGCTTAAACTGAAGGAAGGATTTTGTCTTCATCATGAATCTTGTTGAAATGCCAGATTCTTCCTGTAGTTCTGGGGTAGCCTTGCCAGGGCATTGCGATGTCATCAACACAGGTGACTACTACCAGCTTTTGTGGATCAAAGGGGATTGCCCAAAAAAATCTACGGTCAGTTTGGTGATCCGTAGAGATGGGAGGTTTGGTTGGCTTGGTGCTCAATGGTACAATCTAACATTTGTTTGATTCACTTCACTTTTAGTCAAATCGCATTGATGGGCTCTCTCCATTCATTTCATGTAGTTAAACACTCCCCAGAAGTGTTAACTCTAGGCACTCTACAACTAGTATACAAGTAGAGCAAGGTGTGGTTTGAAAGATCAGAAGTCGAATGGTTAGTTTGCATGGTTTTAATGAGATTCTTTGCAATTTAACTTGTAGTGAAATTACTGAATCAATTGAAAGTCAGAGGTTGTAGATGAGTTTCTCCGTTGGACAGTAATAGAATGCTGACACATCGCATAAGCAAGACCGGTAAATGACACAGGAACTAGTCCGAGATCAGATTTCATGAGTCTCACACATCCGCACCGTCAAAAATCAATGGAGTTGACGAAATAGGAAGGCGACGTAGAATGCATTTGTGGAGTTCAGAAGAAGGAATGGGTTATAGATGACACAAGAATGTTCTGAAAAGTTCCATAGATCGACCAATAAACACAGCCCTGGATCAGCAGTGGTCATAATGTCTCGTCTCTTGGGTGTTCGCATACTATCAATGTTTTAAATGTGTCGTTTTCTTTTTCAGCGATAGTGAGGTTGTTATACAGCATACGTTTACCTCCGTACAAAAAGGACACATACAACACAATCATAGCCGACGCTTCGACAGTATCTCTTTCTTCAGAGCCTGTAACGGTACATTGGTGAACTTAGTGACCCAGTTTGACCTAGTAAATTATGTATTAGTGTACTCCTCCAGGCTGAAAAAAAGGCGATACTGTCGAAATCCCACTGAAGTTGGGTTTTTAATGTAATTTTTTTTGCACGGAAGTGAACTTGTTCTATACGACAACCTCGCGATCACTGAAAAAGGAAGTGACACATTTATAATCTAATGCCGAGGTTAGTAAAAAGTCTATCTTGGGAACTATTGAAGTTTTTCTCCTCTTCGACATGAAACTCATTAATGCCTCCGCTACGAAAACTTCTAGACAACACGAACTGTGGCTGTTCTGGATACTACGAAGATGTATCTACAGCCACCTGTTGTCGAATTAGTTCCTCGTTTTTCGCCCACCGATGATGAACTTTAGTTTTGAGAAACCCGCTAAAATTCCAGTTCTAAGCGCACTTTCCTGTGGGGAAAAACTGATCAACAATCAAACTGGTTGTCGTGCGAAGTTCTTTGAAGAGGTGTTTACCTTTATTTTCGTAATTCATCTATGTAACCACCCATAATGTTGTTCTGAAGGAGCAATATGGAAATTTAAAAGAGATTGACAGCGATCTATATAAAGTGTAAAGCATGAAGCACCCGGAGTCAAACTATCCCTCGGGAATGCTCCTTTCATTCGACTTCTACGTCATAGGGGTAATTGAATGAAAGTTTTGGCCAATACGATCACTTCATCGGCATGGCCATGAATTAAGTCAGAGTTTTTATCCTCTCAAACAAATCTGGTCGCAATTTGCTGACGTCGAAGAGATGGCGGGCTCTGTTTGCCTAGAGAGCGGGTTGGAACCAGCGACCACATGTGTTCTCTATATTCGTGATCGTCGCATCCCAATAGCTGTTCGAAGTATGACACTCGTAGAGAACCAGAAGAATAATCACTGTAAAAGTCGATTTAATGCCATTTTTGTGCTCTCCGCTCTATTCCGTTTTATTTTCAAACTTTTTCTTCAACAGGTTTGCTTTTTATACTCTAAAATTCATCAATGCTAGTGCACTTGTCTCATCTGGTGTCGCAATCATCAGGCATTACTTTTCCTTTCAGGTTTCTCCGGTTTTTGGTTGATATAAGAGTATCTATTGGACACCAAGTGTGCTCCCCAACACCGCTTCGATATTTTACTCTTCCCAGCATGACGATAGAAACTCACTTTCAAATATCGTCGGAAATATCGTCACGTGCATCACCTGTAGTCCTGTTAATCATCACTTGCGTTCAACGAAGATTAATAAAATTCCAGTGCATCCTTGTCGCTGGTTAGATTGCTTCACTGGGCTTCGCTTGTTCAAAGGACACAGGCGCCATCTCAATTCTTGCCAATCGTCCTTTGTTTTCAAAATTCTTCTTGAGAAGGTTTACTTGGGTAATAACTCAAAAGGTCGACTTTCTGTAAACCTCGGCATAAATAATCAATATCTTTATGTATATGTTCCTACGAACTGATCTTGTTGAGCCGATGCAAGGGCATTGCTCTGAGAAAGGCGAAGTCACCGAAACGTTTGCCATCGACTAACAGCAACATCGACAACATCAACAGCAGCGACCACAATAACAAAAACAGCAATAACAACAACAACAACAACAACAACAACAACAACAACAACAACAACAACGGCAACTTATACCAACTTCGCATCGGCTGAACAAGACCAGTTCATGAGAACATATAAATAAATATATTTAGGCAATTTTCATGTTTTTTCTGAGTTGTTTATTTATTGCTAGGTAAGATTCTCAATGGGACTTTCGGACTCCTTAACTTAGCAGTCCTTGACAGACTCTTACTGAACTTCACATTTCGACATCATGAAACACCTTTCAACCACAGCGGCACACTATTCCACCACAAATATAAAGACTCACCTAAATAACTCAAAAGACTGATTTCTATAAACCTCGCCATAGATAGCTGATATATTTATTTACATGATCTTATAAACTGATCTTCCCTAGCTGATGCGAGGTTGGCATAGATCTTCGTTGTCGTTGTTGTTGTTGTTTTTGTTGGTGTTGTTGGTCAATGGCTGATGTTTCGGCGATTTCGTCTTCCTCAGTGCTATGTTGTTATGTTACGAGTGGGACTGGACATCACGGCTCTGAGGAAGGCGAAATCGCCGAAACGTCAGCCATCGACCAACAGCACCAACACTCAGCTGAATTTTTATTATTCCTAAACCAACTGTCTGGGTTTTCCTGTGTAAGGATGTAAGATGAACAAGTCACTTCTTCCAACTTGGTAGTAATGGCAGTTTCTGTCCGCGTTCTCAATAATTTGTCATATCATGAGGAGTTTTTAGCCACATTTTGTTTAAGTAACTTGAGATTGATTCCTCTTGATGTCTAAAGACAGATATTTGCGAACTGTATGCGTATACTCTATCATGATTACTGTTATCAATAAGAATTAGAGTATTTCTGTTACAGTTTCAACTCGTTGTCGTCGTTAGGTTGGTACTTCTTCTGACCAGCCGGCAACAACGACAACGGCGCCGAAGACAACGGCGGCTATCACGGTGCTTAACAAGATCGCTGGTATCACGTAATCAATCCAGCTGGCGGCTTTCGTGGTACGTTGTCGATGGAACTGAGAACGTGTTTATTCGCCGAACTAGCTATCCTCATCTTCGCCGCCAATCGGCTGCCATTTAGAAGCGCAACGTTTCTGTCCTGTACTGATCGCCTCATTTTATCCCCATGAAGCTGGTAGATTTATAGACATTCCCAAGACCGACTTTCTGTTAACCTCGGCATTGATTGATAACTCGTTGCTTTATTTCAATAAGCAGACACGAGGTTGTTAATATAGAATTTATTGGAATACAATAGCTGACGTTTCGGCGGCTTCGTCTTCTTCAGAGCCGTTTATTTCTTGTAAAGTTACTTGGTGGATAGCAGCTGCACAGAGTGCTACATGGGCGAAGACTGATTTTAAAATAGGAGTCACTATCCTCACGCACGAATCGAAAACATCAGCGCGTAAAACTCTTGAGGCAGTTTGGACCAATTCCAAAAAATTCAAAAATGAACCACAGGGAGGAGTTCGTTGTCATCACGCGTGACCTGGCGCCATACCTCAGGCTGATCCAATGACCTGACACAGGCGCAGTCCTCGCCCATGTAGTACTCTGTGCGGCTGCTATCCACCAACTAACTTTACAAGAAATAAACGACTCTGAAGAAGGCGAAACCGCCGAAACGTCAGCTATTGTATTCCAATAAATTCTATAATGACAACCTCGTGTCTGCTCATTGAAATAAAACATCGATTTATAGACAGTTTAGGAGTTCCTCTCGTGTACTGATCACTTCATGCTTTCCTCACGCAGCTGGTAGACTTATAGAGAGTGTACAAGAGCACGTCTCTATCGGCAAGCTGCCGGAACTAAATCCATTCCTTCATTCTTGACATAAAACTCTCGAAATCCACTTCATATCAGCATTATCGAAAGGGTGTCTCTTTTTTTCAAACTGCTAAATATGACTCAGTCAATTAGGGCATCTTTATATGCTAGCATCTATATCGCTGTCTTTTTCATGTTGAGATTTATACCTGTCTGTTCGATTCCACCCACTTTATCGTCGTTTCTCTTTCACTTTCAGCAGTCGGCGAATATGGTCTACATTTGTGTATTCAGCACATTATTATTCTTAAATGTAAACTCTCAGCTCTCTGAAAAGGATTATTCACCGCTTCTAGATGTAAGCAATGCTTCACTACCTTTATCTCGATCATTTGACGTTATGATACATGATACATTGAGAGCAATTTGTATTCAACTGAACTGTTCACTTTTGACGAAAAACGAATAGATCAGTATGCTTTTAGAGGATATTTTAGCAAAAAACAAGTCCTTCAAATCCAGGGATTTATCTGAGATTGATGCCCACAGGATTAGCATATATGCGTGAGATCGGCATTAAGGTGGTGAACGAGCAAATTCTCCACCTATCATTGCCGACCATTCGCGAACGAATCGAGAATGGCGAGGTGAGCACTCATTGAATGGATATTCGTTCCCATTCCTATTATTTCTCTCGTTTTTGAAATCATATGTGTTCTCATCATGAGTATTACTATTACTGTCGTTAATGGATTCAACCTGTCATGCACTCCTCAATTTATCGACTAGACGCATGATTCAGTTCTGTCATAATAGTCACTGCAATCCTGAAAGCATCCGAGTCGTAAGAGAGCAAATCCCTACTGAACCACATGACCTGGCGGTGGTCCGTTATTAAGACCGAGAAACGACAGAGCACGGTTACCTTCTTTAGACAAGGAGAATGGGATAGGGAGCTTCCGCACAGAGATGTCACACGGTTTTTCAAATCGGTTGATTCTGCATAAAAAGATCTCTACTGTGTTACTGTGTAAGAAACCTAGGAGCATTCACTTGCCGACACAGTGAGGCTGGAATTTGTTGATCAATACCATCAGTGACTGGGAATTAGAGCATACAGTAATTTATGCCATAGTATTTCCTTTCTCGTCCTGTTAATTCAAGGCTGGTCGATTATAGCCTTAATTGATTGAAGTATTTGTTGTACTGCGAAAATGTACTCGCTATGTAGTCTTTAGCCTTTCTCTGTTCATCGATTGACCCACATAAATGTCGATCGAACCGTTATTTATTTCGTCAATTAACGAATGAAACTAGAAAAATAAAGATTCGCTGTGATCGCGACCATGACACACGACAAATTTCATTTGAAATTCCGGTGCGTATCAGAATTTTTGGTCGTTTATAAGCATCCAGTCCGATTTAAAGTTGAATGTTTCTTCCTAGAATTGCAGAATACGGCGATCGTATATGTAGTGCAGTGATTAGAGATGCTCTGCAATACACGTCGGACTAAGCCCTAGTTCAATCTCGCTCCCTTGGCTCACGCTACCAGACTTTATAGGAGGATAAAAACGCTGTCTTGATAGAGTTTTTACTGTATAAACTACAATTACTCTTTCAGGTTTCTATTTACGGTGCCCATATTTCGAAGTATTGGCCACCACAGGAATATTCATTAGACCTTATAGAGCCAAATATGTTCCAATGGGCTATGTCAAAAATGCATATTAGGTTTGTTTTTCAATGTTTCTACTTTTCTTTTCCTTGATAAGTTTTTCCCTGCAGAGAGAAAAAGGATACTTGGAAAAGTGAACTAGAAAAAGAGAAGCAACAGGAGTTACTCGCATGATAGTCCATGAATTCTGCTCTATAAAACCATCACTGAATTAAACTGATGAGTTTTTACTGGTAGATCGGCTAATTTTCACTCATATTACTCTGAATGAAGGGAGAACCGGTTATTTACGAATCAACACCAGGATTGTTAAATGTCGGCGAAGACCAACTAGTGTCCGTATTTTTACGACGTCTACATCAGACGTGATTGCGGATGTCTGTAATTGCACGGAAAATCTCACAAATGACGATTTAACGATTCGTAGAAAACAATTTACGTGAATTGAGACTAAAGATGGATCGTAAAGTAGTATTCTGAATTATGAGCTCACGTTAAACGCCAGAAACGGCGAAAGGAAAACGATAAAGGAAGTGAAAAATCTGCTATGTAAAACATTGCAAAAAAATTAAAGCTGCTGAAAAGATGCAGGTAGTCTTTGGTTTTCTATGTGATCGCAGTCCGTGAGAATTGATTCCAGAGAAGAAACACAGGTGGTAATGCAACTGGTTTCCAAGGCCGAAGTGGACGACTTTTCGTCCATTTATATCCTTGGTTTTCATAAAATTTTTCTACTTTTCTATGCTAACATTGAAATCCTCTCCCAACGGTTTACCGCCTTATCGTGGCTGGTAGATTTTCCTGGGTGTCGGGATTCGATGTACCGCGAAGGGATTCATCCGCCCGATAGGGTCTCCTAAGCTGAGAAGGAGTCGGCGACTCCATCAGGAAGCCCATCTAAGAGTAAACGGATATTAGGATCTACACCGTGCTGGTTTCAAACTAGCCTCATGATGGCAAATCTCCCTCTGATCCACAAGGGCGGTGACTGTCTGTGGTGGTGACGATCTGAGGCAGACTTTGGCCACGCTGACTTCAGTGCTCCAGAGAAACACGATGGCTAAGCCGGCAAAACTCCGAAAAAGGGGAATGTGCTGGGGTCCAGACAACTAGTGAGGACGGGCTGTCCAAATATCCAAGTACCCAACTGCATTGAAATCCAACTGTTCTGGATCTACTATATCTCCTCTGTCTAACATGAGCGCACAACCAAAGTTTTGCTTTAAATACCTCCACTTGATCAGTAGGATATCACAGATTTATTTTGAGCAGCAATTTTTTGAGCCGTAAGCTTCAGTTTATGGCGAAAGGTAACTCGTTCGAGAACCCTTGTCAATGTTTTTTTTAAGGTGATGACCATAATTTCTTGTTAGACTGGCAACAAAACTTGTTAGATGGTAAGCTATTCTAAGAACATCAAACTACTTTATAAGTTTTAGTTCTGCATTTCGCTGCGCTTTAAACTGTTATCTGTTATTGGACGTTGCTGTCACATGTGAAGTATCTATTCTTTTTATTTATTCGTACGACCTATTTTTACGGATTATACCGATCTCTGCACGTCCATTCGTTGCGTTGTTTTACATCCATCGTGCACAAAGTTTTTGTGATTTGCGTGTGTGCGTTTGTCAACTGAATTTCATAATCAGCATGAACGTCATGGAAGACTGGTCGAACGTGGTTTTCTTTGGTACCTTGGTATAGCTATTCTAGAGGTTCCATAGCATATGTGCTACATCACCGCGGAGTTTTTGACCTTTGTAGACTAAAAAGAGCTTTTAAAAGTTAGGCAGGGTAAGGTATTCAGTGAAAGTCGTTTACTCTCATAACAAGGACACTTGTGACTAAAATCCTTCTTCCATTCACCTGTAAACTTATTCCTTCACTCAAGTTTTTTCCATCACATTCGTTTTACATTATCATTAATTCGGTTCTGATTTCTCAACGCAAAAGTTCTGTTTATAGAGAAAGAATGGGATAATAAGCATCACTTCATTCGAGCACATCCCCTAGATTTCCTACGTTGGCGACAATGTTATCCGTTGTAATGTGGCAGCAGGTTTGAGCTTCTAAACTGGTCCACTTCTTGACTGTGATCGTGAGGGCTTCTAGAAAAACCAGTAAAGGCATTTTTTGCTTCTGCGCATTCATGAAAACTCTTCTTTTCTAAGAACATGAAAGTGCATAAAAACCAAGCGATATTTCTGGAAGAAACCTGGAACTACTTCATGGATGCATGACTCAATTAGCTGGATATTTTAATGAAGGTGAGTCTTTCTCATGAGCCATGAGTAAGAATGAGAATCGACGAGTTTTCTCTCAAAGATCAAGTTTATATCAGAAGCTTCTTGCCCGGAACAAGCTAAGATCATCAAGATTCCTGTCAATCTTTCACCAACAAGCGACTATTGTCCTTAAGCCCTCTGCTTATAATGAAAGTGACTTCATATCTGCGGCAGTTACGAATCCACAACACTTTTATCTACAATTTTAACAGTTTTTATTTACTTCCTACTCTTTTTATAGGCAGAGTATATTTCAAAATATAACCTCAATGGTTCTGCGATATTTGCAGAACTCCGGACCGCAGGTGTCTACGGTGGTGAACGAACGCGCTATTGTCCTTTCCGGGGAGTAACGCGTTCACCACCACATCATGCGGGTCCTTGGTTTCGCCTTTCTCTCAACTAGTTCTGTCGATTTCTGCCATTAGCAATCACGAAACCCCGCTGACGGGTAAACTGGAGCTTTGCAAATATCCCAGTACCATTGGAGTTATATCTACGTTTGATATAAGGACACTTGCAGAAATAAACATCTAAACAAGTGTTCTATTTGAATGCTTGACTTGTTACATTGACAGTTAAGAAACTTTCGCTGAGGAATTTCTCTGGAATCCAAGTTAGTCGTGGATAGTTGAGCAGTCAGTAGTCGTCCCATGTGGAAAAGTAACTGCTGTTGCGTGACTAAGTTTCTGATGAATGCACCAGAAATTCCTCACATCGATGTGTCCTCGTTATGCGGTCTCCGCATGAGAACTCGGGTTACATCCTCTGCTTAGGAAAAACCTTGGTTATGGAATGCAGTATTCTTTCCTCCTGGCTCCATATTGCAATTCGACACTCATGAATAGCATCATTCGTCAGAGCGATGCAACCAGCTGGAAATATGAAGCATTTGTTGGGCAATTGGTAAAGTGTCGATGCAAATTAAGCAAAAATGCTTTGGAAGCCGACTTTCCTTTATCCTCGACATGTAAAGTCAACATGCTTTTTTCACTGATAAGCTAAGATGAGGCTGACAAGAACCTATTCGGCTAGCGTTTCGCCGCGGATCAATGCTGCTTTGAAGAAGGCGAATGCGCCGAAACGTTGGCTGCATAAATTTTTTTGTCAATCTCATGTTAGCTAATCAATGAAAACAAGCAACAATGGCTGAGAGGGTTTTTTTGAATTACCTACGCAGCCCGATTTCTCACAGGTGCAGATGCCTGAACTTCTCTTATTCTGCTCGGGGTCGTGCATTCATCACGTACGAAGGACCTTAAGTTTGCGTTTGGATGTTGCTGCAACCTGAGGGCTTCGTTTTCTTCATGAATGTCGTTGAACACTGTGTTCACTTCCACGACCGACTTTCTATTAACCTCGGCATTGATCAAGTAATTCTTCGTATTCTTGTTGAGCAAACGCAAAACGAGTAATCTGAGGCGCCAGCTAGTTCGTAACCGCCTATATGACCGTCTATGTGCAAGGCAAAATTGCATAATTTGCCCTAATGGAAGAGACGGTGACTGCATGAGCTCAGGTACAGTTTATCTGATCTCATGTAAGGTGTGCGGAGACGAATACATTGGCGAAGCGGGCAGACCGCTATGTGTCCGCATAAGAGAACACCTAGTCGGCAAAAGTAAGCCAAATAACCCACTAGGCACGCATAGGACCCAGAGACATGAGCAGGAGGACTTTGAAGTACGCGTCACAGTCCTCGCACAGGAGACGAAAACACGAGCGCGCAAAACACTCGAGGCGTTCTGGATTAATTCCAGAAATCTGAAAATGAACCGCAGGGAAAGAATGCGAAGAATTACTGTGTTCACTATTGCCTGGCATATTTAATCATGGCATCTGGCGTAGCTATGATTGAAAAAATTAAGGGAGTTAAAAAAAAAAACGATGAAGTTCTCGGCGTTAATCAATCCAGGAGGGATGCGCCATGCATTCAACTTCACCAAGCATTGTTTGGTCACGGTTCCTGCTCACATGAGAGATCTCGAGCCGGTTAGTCGCGAGGCTACTCAGCTTATTTGTGAATAAAGAATAATAATAACACCTCGCGTTTCCTCAACAAGAATGCGAAGAATTACTGTGTTCACTATTGCCTGGCATATTTAATCATGGCATTCTCGCTTATGCGGATTGTATTCTAACGGTCAATTCGGCCAAAAGCTTGCAATCAAGTGACGAGGAAGTAAATGGGAGGCGGTTAGGAGTCACCTCCAACAAATAAGCTCCGTGTCCACTCTGGGAGAGCCTGGCAAGCTACTCGTGAGTACACCCAGCCCCCACGTTTAGAGCCCAGCAAGCTATACGTGAGCATTAAAAAGCTAAACACAGTAAAAGAAACGGGCTTCATTCCCCTGCCCACGAAAAGGCTCCCAATTTCGCATCGTTGGGTAGGACAAGTACGGAGAGGCTGCTAAAATCTCAGGGCTAATGGAAGCTGCCTGAATCAGGAAGAACTATGGCGGCGATCTGTACGTACAATGCACGTACACTTGCATCCGAGGCCTCGATAGAAGGATTGCTCATGCAAGCAAGAAGGATAAGGCACGACGTCATCTGCCTGGTTGAGACAAGACGACGCCACCCATTCAACACCGTCAATGTCACCGGAAAAAAACTACTCCTCTGAACATGCGACAGTAGAGGAATCGGCGGCGTCGGCGTTCTCGCCAACACGAGTTTGTCCATGAGCATCGATTCACCCGAATCGGATGTTTACTATTAAAAAGATGTGGGTCAATACCGACTTTGACAATCTTCGTCGTTTACGCGCCAACATCGAACTATGACGAAGAAGAAGCTGAAGCGTTCTACATGGACTTGGAGAAGTTCTACAGAAAAGTCAACATTCTTCAAGGTCACCATTGGAGGATTCAACGCCAAAATTGAACCAAGAAAAACGTTTGAAGAACGTCACGTTGGGGCCAACGGATTAAAATGGAAAGAAGAGAGTGAGCGGCTACCTGAGTCTATCATGGCGACAAAGACCATCCATGGTAACTCGCAATTCCAGAAGCCCCACCCTCAACACTGGAAGTGGGCATCTTCCAATGGAGAGTACCATAAGGAAATAAACCTTATCAGAATAAGTAAAAGGTTTTATCTAACCGATGTTGCTGTTGTTCCAAAATTTTACACGGGTTCAGACTACCGCCTTCTTCGTGTAAGATTTTATTTCTCGCAGAAAAGAGAAATAGCCGCCAAATTCAAAAAACGAAGTTCTAAAACTACCATAATAAAACCAAGAACCACCGTAAACTGAGGATTATTCAATTTACTACTTGGCTGTTGAGGGGATGTCGTTGTCGATAACATCGACGAAGAATACTATTGGCTCATTCAACATCGCGTTAGCGCTATGGAAACCAAGATTTCACCATTCTACAACGATATTAACGTTGACGTCAAAAGAGGAGTTAGGCAAGGCGATACAGTCTCGCCAAAATTATTTACGGCCACCCTCCAGAACGTCATGCGAACATTTAAATGGGATAATATGAGAGTAAAAGTCGATGGTCGGCATTTACATCATCTTTGCTTTGCTGGTGACATCGTCCTTATAACACCAGGCATTAGCCAAGCGAAACGTATGCTTGCAGACTTTGATAAAGCTTGTGGAAAGATTGGTCTTCGACTAAATCCCACAAAAACGATGTTCTTGAGGAGCGGATTGGTTTCGTATGCTTCATTAGCGTTCAACTGAAAGATTGTCTCCGAATGCTTCAGTTATGTCTATCAAGGTTCGGAAATCAATACGACGAACGACTTAGCTCCGGAGCTGAGCAGAAGGAAGCGAGCGGCTTGGGGAGCTTTCAAAGGCATCCAGGATGTAGTGAAGAAAACAAAGAACACCCGACTCCGGGCCCACCTTTTCGGCTCAACGGTTTTTTCTGCCTTAACGTATGCGTAAGAAATCTGGTCGTTACGTAGGCAGGATGAAAGATCACTCAGCGTTATCGAACGCGCACTTGGAAGGGAAATGCTAGGAGTATCCCGTTTCACCCAAGTAATAGATGGGATCGAAGCTGCGACATCCGTCAACGGTCAAAAATCAAAGATGCCGTTTTGTACACCAAATTGTCGAAGATGAGTTGGGTCGGACACGTAGTGCGTATTACTGACAACCGACTGACAAGAGCCGTTAGTGACTGGATTTTTCGGAATATTCAACGTTCTGCAGGAAGACCACCTACCCAATGGTTTATGAAGAGTCTAGAAAAAAGATATGATGCTCGACCAGTCCTTAGAGCGGCCCACTGGGCTGCTCTTGCACGCGACAAGGAAAAATGGAAGATTTACTGGCGCCCGCTCGAGTCACTCGACGATCAACTGGGACTGCAGGTGATGCAGGTGATACAATGACTCGCGGTGTTCTACCCATGTATTGCTGAGTCTTGATGGATGGAGTGCTTGGTGGGCCGAAGACGCGGGGGTCGATCGCATGTGTGCAGGGTGCCTCTAGCCACTGCGCCACACTCACCACAATTGAATTAAGTATTAGAAACATTGAAAATCTAGCCATATTGTACAAATGTACAAATGAGCAAGATCTAGATGACAATTTTTATCTCTGAAGACATTTGCTCAAGAACTTTGATTTCCCGTTCCTACATGAAGTGTAAGCAAATGCATTTGTTCTATCGATTTGTTGTATCGTTATTACTCTCACAGTAGCTCTTAGTACCTCTTATTCAGAGCTGGCGGCGAATTTCAAGCCTCACTTGTGAATCCGTTATTTCCTACCGTGCCTATTATTGGATACTTCGAAGTGCTACTGGGTCATGTGGCACTTGCGACTTCAGTTCAATTGGAAAGGTAGGTTTTTGAGCTTATTGTGCAGTTCTCATAATTATGCAAAGATTTATTGCAATGAATCTACTTTATTTGGAGAAAAAACAATCTTGGAAGCTAAATTCAAAGACTTCCGAGATAGAAAATATTGTCTACGTGTCAAGATGCTTTTAAAGAAGAAATAAGGTGTACTTTCGATTGATTTTTGTTCAGGAGTCTTCATTTATCCTTTGAGATTTTAGAACGATACGACGACCTTTCTCATTGGAGACTAATTCACATTTTTAATGACATTCGTAATTTGAAATCATGTATTTTTGGGAGTACCTCCGGTTCACCACAAATTCGATCGGCGCACTGTCAATCGGCAATCGGCTACGTTGATCTGAACGTCCGCAATACTGGTGTAATTACGGATTTCTTCATTAACACTTTTAAAGGTATGTAACGTATACAAACATATATATTACACATTGTTGTTGTGTTTGTTGTGTTTGCTTATTTATGAATAAGTAATGAAAAATGGTGATTGTACGAGTTCTAGCGGCAATTATGGACGAGTTTCAGCGTTCGTTATCGCGAATTTTAAACCGCAAGTGGAGCATCGAATGTGTTCGATGATTGAGTCGATTATCAATCAGGATATGAATCGAATACTTAGCACTATGCCACTGAAGGTTTTATTATTCATATTTTACTATGTATTGCATTTTTCCTCTCTTCCTTTTCATTCATTTTGCAAAAACTTTAGACCATTGTTATTCCTAAGAAAATGTGTCTAACTGTATGACTACTTGTTATTCGATTAGAGGAATTCTCGGTTAATTACAAAATTAACAGCATTTTCTAAAGTACTCATCGTTTTTTTAGATTCATAACGACTATGTATGAATTGGATTTTACGCTGGGAATCTTATCACAAAAATTTCGGGGTCATTCCTAATACTGTAGATCTATAAATAGCCAAAGAGTTCACAGTTCTACGGCTTTAAGTAAATCAACAAGCGAAAAAGTACTTGTAAGGTTAATATACACATATTTATTAAAATTGTTGTGTTATAAGCAATAATTACTATCCCGGTGAACCACAAAATCATGGCAGATTCAAAATTCACTCCTTTTATTATCGAGTGACCATTGGTTATCTAAAGCAGTGGGCTTGGTTGATGTGATGGGCAGCACGTGAGCCACCGGTAAGGGAATCGTAGGGCCGAAGCCCAGTTGACGCACCCACTTTTGCTCATATCTCGGCATCATTTACTATGCTTCATGACACATTAGTATCAAATAATTTGTACATTAACGGCAATAATTTTGATTGAGAATCTCTTTTTTAGTGAGAATTTAAGGCTAAGATTTGCTGTAGGATCTTTTTTTATTAACACACTCTGCTAATAAGGATAAAAAGCCCTCGGCGTTGATCAATCCTTGAGGGATGCACCATGCATTCGACTTCATTAGGCATCGTTTGGAAGTGACTGAGTGCAAATCTGGCCTTTACAATGACTCGCGGTGGCCTACCGATGTGCCGAGCCAGTGCCACTATCCTCCCAGACGGGTCTGGTACCAATTTGCCGACCTCGGAGGGATGGAATGCTTGATTGGTGGCCCATGAGAGCGGGCAACGATTCCACGGATGTGTTGCAGGACGCCTCCGACTACATTGCACCACACGCACACTTAACACACCCCACTAGGCATAATTTTCTGTTGTAGCCCTTTCGCCCTATGTCTAATTTTTGATGCAGGTGCTATGTCAAAAAAATTTCACTGAAAAATTCGTCCGAATAAGAAGTTTTTGTAAGGTATTAAGTGTAAATAGTAGTAGCTCCTTGATGGACCATGTTTTACACAACATCTGTGTCGCATAGGCTATGAACTGAACCGTAAGTGCGTCGTTTTCTTGTTCAGCAATCGCGAGGGTTGCGACGATTCGTTAAAAAAAGCGGCGCTGAAGAAGGCGATACCGCCGAAACGTCAGCTACTATTGTATTGTGTGCTTTTGTATGGAAGTAAATGTATGCTGTATAACAACCCCGTGATTGTTGAACAAGAAAACGATGCATTTATAATCCAGTGCCGGGGTTAATAAAAAGTCGATCCTGGGAGTTGTAGATTGAACGCAAAAATTATATCGTATAGGCTCCTTGTGGCAAAGTAACCATTCTCGAAAGGATTCGCATTGAAACGAATGCGCGCGAGAACCTGAAATTTTTACAGAGTCACCAGAGTCACAAACCTGAACACTTTCTTTTTTGCCCTCTATATAAGTTGACGTTAAGATTTTTCAATTCTCTTATCGTCTTATTTTTTATCCACTTTAGTGGTTTCGTGTATTTTTACAACGCAAAGTGTTAATGCTTACTTGATACTTGAACGGCCCGTCCTCACTTAGTTGTGCGGGCACCAGCATAATCACTATATTTGGGAGATTAGCTTGTTAGGCCATTGTGGTACCCTGGAATCCGGGAGACAAAGAACTTGGCCAAAGTCTGCCTCAGGTCGTCACCACGACAGGCAGTCGCAGCCTTTGTAGATCAGTGTTAATATCTTTCTGGAAACTCATATCTGTTATGTTATTGATTGATTAATTGAATAATGTGGAATTTCAGATCCGAATCAATGAGAATAATCTGAACATTATTGGCCAGACATTTGGAATAGTGAAGGTATTTTTATCAATATTATAAAACACTATAAATCTGGGCATTGTGATGCTCCAAAAATAAAGCCTTTAAAATGATAACTTTATGATACGTTTTATTACTTGTAATGTTTAAAAAAATCATGTTAATGTTCACTGAAAGCATGCCTTCATTTACGCAAGGTCGCATTCAACTCGTATCAAAGTCCTATCTATTGCAGAAATACTTAATAAATGCTTTGAGCTATAACATACATCCAGGTAGGATAGTAGGATATGAAGTAGATAGCAAAGTGGCAGTGATGCTGATCGTCGCGAGCACGGTGCTCGTTCGATCTCGCATCGGGCTCACCAAGCCTCTCATCCCTTCTGGATCGAGGAATTGGTACCGGACTTGAATAAACCACTCTCTGAAATTCAACTAAGAACGTTCTAGCTCGGCTATCTCAGGAATCTGGTGAGAATCGACTCGACCTTCATTCCACGGCATTCAAGATGAAAGAAAAATCTTCAAACAGTAGCCAAAGCAACACTTAAATGTTGCAAGGTCTCCGTGGATGTTGGATGGAAGGAAACGAATTGAATGTATGAAGTAATGGTGTCCACAAAGTGGGTGTGAAAGACCGGTCGTACTAAGTAAAATTTTAAAAAATAGAATAATGCACATCATGTACAACAAAACATTGGAAATTAAGGCATTTTGAAAGCATATTCTACAAATATAGCGTAGGAAGCACAATGCTTAAAAGTTTCTGTCACACATTCATGATTCCTAATTCGAATCCACCAGTCATTCTTTTAAGCCTTTTCAGTCGGTATATCGTCATCAGTTTTCTTCGCGATGTCTTTCCTCTGAGGCACAAAGCAAGTAACTTAACTTCCTGTGGCGAAAACCTGGAGACGTTCTTATAAACCTTCACCAGGATTCCAGAGAGAGATGGCTCAACGACCATTCTACTACATTTATGAACAAGTTAAAAATCCACGAGTACTAGACGAAATCACACTTTAGCCAGAAGATATTAGCGAAAGATGGATGTGAATTAATGAATCCAGTGCAGGGATTGTTGGAATCTGCACGATATGTTATAGCGGGTCATGTAGAGTAAATCAAAAAATATTCGAGTTCTTCGGTGATTAATGAAAGTGAGAAGTGATGTGGTTTTATATATACGTATATATATATATATATATATTAGTTTTATATGACCCATTATCACGTTTACTATGCGGCTCCGAGCTCTTTTACACTCGATTTGTTTATTCGCATCCATTATCCACGAGATCTTCCAATTTTAACGTGCAACTTCGGCTGCTGCTTGAGTAGAATGCTGGTCGTGTCGATCCTCTGTGGAGTCCTGTAATGGCTGGGCTAGAGCGTTCTCAATCGGATTGCAGAAAGTGATTTTTTTTTTCCGAACAAGTCAGTCACGAATTTCCCAGTCCCGTAGGGTTGAGAGGCTTGGTGAGCGTAGAGCATAGGATTGAATCAGAGAGTATGTATTGGAGGTCGTCTCCAACACTGTGTTACGAGCGCGTTTTATACATGTGTATTATTATTACTACTATCATTAGTGACATTGGGCGCGTGTGGCCCCACGTGGAATCGATCCCTGCGCCCATGGCCCACCAAGCCTTCCATCCATCCGGGGTCGGCAAATTGGTACCAGACTTGTCTGGGAGGATAGCAGCACTGGCTCGATACATCGGCAGGCCACCGCGAGTCATTGTAAAGGCAAGATATGCATTCAATCACCTCCAACGATACTTAATGAAGTCGAATGCATGGCGCATCCCTCAGGGATTGATCAACGCCGAGAGCCCTTTAGAGCTTTAGTGACATCAATATTTTCGTCATTATTATTAATTCTTATTATTAATAATCATTATTATTAACAGTTATTTTCGCTAATTCTTTTCATTATTTTCACTTGGTTGATTAATTAACAGTCATTCATATTTATAATTAAAGGATAAAGGATAAAGCTCTCGGCGTTGATCAATCCCTAAGGGATGCGCCATGCATTCGACTTCTGCGTGTCGCAGTGGCGCCTCCAACCACTGCGCCGCACGCGCCCTCATATTTATCATTATCATTTTGTGCTTTGTATTTGGAGGATCAACTTTGGAGGAGAATAGTTGGTGGGTCAATATTAATATGCAATTCTATTAGGTCTAATGCCAAAATAGCCTTGCAGCGAAAGTTTGAGAATCTGTTGAATAAATCGAGTGTCTCGGCTTTAAGAAACCATAGAGAAACGAACTTTGCTAGGAGTCAAAATACGGTTGATGCTGCACCAAAAAAGTCTAGAGTCACCGTACTTGGAGGCATGACAATACCTGAGAGTGCGCGCTCGGTTTTAGAATTGGGCCCAAGCTTTTCACCATCACAGCCCATTTCTAAAACAACCTTGCTTAAGATAGCATGCAACCTTTATGAACTTCAAGATCGACTCTGTTATCAGGCTGGACGAGGAACAGCAAAACGACCTGAAAATCAAAAGGTGGCGGCATTACCGCCATCTCCTTTCCCTAGAAGGTTTTTCAGGCAGCAGGACCCTAACGACGAAATTGATTTTAAATTCCGCATATTTTCGGACGGCGTTCTCAAGACCCTTAATC